>JAOTOM010004164.1:0-122500 GCA_034440615.1 Ashinkailepas kermadecensis
GAAAGTCCATGAAGCTAGAAAGACTGTCAAGGACTGGGAAAGGCCCACAGCAGATGGAAAGTACCCTGATTGAAAGTGGTCACTGAGCGCTAGTGAGGACTGGGCTGGTATGCCAAAGAGTCTTGGATGGGGTCCCTATGAGAAGAACAGTGCCCCTGAGATCTAAAGAGATTCCTAAGGGCTAGCGATGTTTGGGAGGAGTACTGAGAAAGCCAGTTTCAGAGCTAGAATGTTATTACTAGCCCGAAAGACCTCGAAGACCAGGGGTCCTCTGGGATCTAGAGCGGACCGGACTGTGATGCTCCTGAGGCCTGGGAAAGACATTGAGTGATGAACAGAGCCACAAAGAGCTAAGGAGGGTTCCGAGAGCTGGCGATGTTTGCTAGAAATTGTGAGGCCTGTCTCAGAGCTGCAGGATTCCCCCTGAAAGCTAGACAATTTTGTCGAAGACTGGAAATAGCCCATGCAAGATGGGGAAAGCTCTTGACGGATGAATAGGTCCCATGAGAGGCAGAAAGGAATAGACTGGAATGCTCCTGAACTTTGAGATGGGGCCCTGAGGGATCTGGCCCTCGGAGAGCTAAGTGAGTCCTTAAGAACTGGCGATGGGTGGGAGGAATAATGAGGGCTAGCCTCAGGGATAAGGTATCCACCGGGGCTCGCCCCCCTTAGCAACACAAATATATACTAGATCAAGCAAGACATTTTGAGATGTTCACCAAGCAACACCCCAAATTTTCAAAAATTATTATATACATATATATATATATATATATATATATATATATATATATATATATATATATATACATACATACATATATATATACATACATACATACATATATATATATATATATATATACATACATACATACATATATATATATATATATATATATATATATATATATATACTTTTGAGAAAAACATACACATTTCTAATTTCCCAGTGTATGGGGACCTGAAGACATACGTGTGTGTGTGTGTGTGTGTGTGTGTTATACTCCACCATGCCCTGTTTATGGGAACTTTACGTTTAAACATGCACAATGCGCATGCGCAGTTGTATGTGTTGCGTAGCAACGGTCCCCAGAAACTACACTAAGTCAATGCTCTCAAGGTCACATACTCGGGCTGACGCTCAATCTCTGCACGCGCTGCCCACGTGGCCGTGGGGAGACGACGGCCCTGGTAGTCGGTTCCCGAATGCAAATATACAGCTGGGGCCGGGAAACGACGTGAACAGCAGACTTGTGCTCGACTCAAATTTGTTTAGTCGACTCACATGTGACTCATATATCTTGAGTTCTGATTCGACTCATGATTCAGAGCAGGTCAAAATTATTTGATTCGACTCAATGCAGACTCAGAGCTCACAAAGCATGATTCGACTTGCGACTCAAACAGATTGACAAAAATTTGAATCGATTCAGATCCGACTCAGTGATATCAGACTCATGAGCCATATGATTCAGTGTACACTGCCCACACATTTATATATATATATATATATATATATATATATATATATATATATATATATATATATATATATATATAACCTTTATTTAATTAGACACAGATAAATATGCTTTGACATCAAAATGTCTGTTGAATAAATTATTTTTGCTATAACTTTTCTTCAACTCACCTTATATATACAATATGAGGTGAAAACATAGTTATAGCAAAAACAATTTATTTCACCGATGTTTTGATGTCAAAGCATCTGATACATACATATATATATATATATATATATATATATATATATATATATATATATATATATATATATATATATATATATATATATATATATAAATTATCATGTGATGTGAAAACAAAGTTATAGCAAAAATAATTTATTCGACAGACGTTTCGACGTCAACGCATCTTCATATGTGTCTAATTAAATAAGGGAATTAGTATTTATTTAGACACCAACGACGAAACTTTAACATCGAAACATATGTTGAATATATTATTTTCCCTATAACTTTGTTTTCACCTCACGTTATTTATCATTCGTCACGAACTGTAACGGTTGGTGTATATATATATATATATATATATATATATATATATATATATATATATATATATATATATATATATTTATAAACGAAGTTGAGATGGAAGCACCACAACTTAAAAAAGAAATCAGTATCTAATGCATCACAAAACTCCTGTAATTTTATTCAGTGCAGATACCTATTGCAGTGCAGGACCGTTTCAGTTCCATATTCTTTTTCACAATCACAACCCATTTCTGTGTTATGTTCCTGGCACTAGGATTTACTCATGCATGATACTGATTGTGACTACCAAGCTTAACACTAATACTTATTTGTAGTTATTGTCATTGGCTTTTGGTAAATAACTTAGTACCCCTCATTCTTTACTCACTGGAAGCTGACAAATTGACCATTGTAATGCTAAGTATGTATAGTTATGCTGTTTTACCCCCTACTTTGTGTCATGACATACTATTCACAAAGATACATGCTTTATATCATTTGTTCATAACTTGCATTTGAGTCATAAGACTAAAATGACTTATTGTGATTTGAATTATTGACTCGGGATTCCACTCATTTAAAAAAAAAAAGATGTGATTCAACTCACGACTCAAGATATATTTTGGGGAAAAGAATCGATTCAATTCGCGACTCATCCAAAAACCATTGATTCATGAGTCTATTCTCGATTCAACTCGAGTCGAGCACAAGTCTGGTGAACAGTCAGTCAGATGGATAGCAGCGATTGTGGATGTGCGTAGAACTAGGAGTGTCGTATTCGATCCAAAGGACTGGCACCAGTGGGGCAGGGCAAATAGCATTTGCAAGCCAATATAACCCAATTCTCATATCACAGCTTATTTCTTCATGTTTGGCCATGCCGAGGTCCATCATGATCACAGCGGGTCAATCGAGGGACATGATCCTGGTATCGGGCAACGACCTGAAAATTATATATATATATATATATATATATATATATATATATATATATATATATATATATATATATATATATATATATATATTCACTACACCGAGAGGTAGCGACGCCCATGTTTGAGTCAAACATACACATTTCTCATTTCCCGGTGTATGAGGACCAGGAGACATACTCCACCATGCCCTGTTTATGGGGACTTTACATTTAAACATGCATAATGCGCATGCGCAGTTGCATGTGTTGCGTAGCAACAGTCCCCAGTAACTACCCTAAATCAAGGAGCTCAAGGTCACATACTCGGGCTGACGCTCAAGCTAAGCACGCGCTGCCCGTGTGGCCGTGGGAGACAACGGCTCTGGTGGTCCAGTCCCGAATGCAAATATAAAGCTGCGGCCGGGAAGCGATGTGAACAGCAGACTTGTGCTCGACTCAAATTGTTTTAGTCGACTCAGATCCAACTCAGTGGTATCAGACCCATGAGGCATATGATTCAGTGTACACTGCCCACACATTTATATATATATATATATATATATATATATATATATATATATATATATATATATATATATATATATATATATATATATATATATATATATATATATATATATATATATATATATATATATATATATATATATATATATATATATATATATATATATATATATATATATATATATATATATATATATATATATATATATATATATATATATATATATATATATATATATATATATATATATATATATATATATATATATATATATATATATATATATATATATATATATATATATATATATATATATATATATATATATATATATATATATATATATATATATATATATATATATATATATATATATATATATATATATATATATATATATATATATATATATATATATATATATATATATATATATATATATATATCAACGAAGTTGAGTTGCAAGCACCACAACTAAAAAAGAAAGTATGTTTCTAATGCATTACAAAACTCCTGTAATTTTATTCAGTGCAGATACCTACTGCAGTGCAGGACTGTTTAGGTTCCATATTTTATTTCACAATGACAACCCATTTCTGGGTTGTGTTCCTGGCACTAGGATTGACTCATGTATGATGCTGATTGTGAATACCAAGCTTAACATTAATACTTATTTGTAGTTATGGTCATTGGTTTTTGGTAAATAACTTAGTACCCCTCATTCTTTACTTACTGGCAGCTGACAAGTTGACAATTGTAATGTTAAGCATGAATAATTATGCTGTGTTTTTACTCCCCACTTTGTGCCATGGCATACTATTCACAAAGATACAAGCTTTATATCATTTGTTCATAACTTGCATTTGAGTCATAAGACTCAAATGACTCATTGTGATTTGAATGATTGATTCATGATTCGACTCATTTTTTTGTTTAGAAAGATGTGATTCAACTCACGACTCAAGATAAATTTTGGGGAAAAGAATCGATTTAACTCGCGACTCATCCAAAAACGATTGATTCATGAGTTGATTCTCGATTCAACTCGAGTCGAGCACAAGTCTGGTGAACAGTCAGTCAGATGGATAGCAGCAATTGTAGATGTGCGTAGAACTAGGAGTGTCGTATATGATCTAAAGGGCAGGGGAAATAGCAACATGCACCAGTAGGGTAGTAGGGAAATGCATTTCCCCTGCACCAGTAGGGCAGGGGAAATAGCATTGGCAAGCCCATATAGCCCGATTCTCATATCACAGCTTATTTATTTATGTTTGGCCATGCCGAGGTCCATCATGATCACAGCGGGTCAATCGAGGGACATGATCCTTATATTGGGCAACGACCTGAAAATTGTGAAATTTATATATATATATATATATATATATATATATATATATATATATATATATATATATATATATAAATGGTAGCTGAAACTGTGCACATTGTGCCTCATTTCCGGGAGAATGCTAACATTCAAGGTATGCGACCAGAACTTGGAATTTCATATAGTCTGGGATCCCAGTTCTCTGGACTGACTGGGAGTGTCTGGGATCTGACCTATATTGTGCGAGATTAAATGACTTGGTTTCATGTTCAACGTTTCGCTCATTGGGCATGCTGGGCGGGATCTTGGAGGATAAAGGAGGCGGAGAGGAGCTCCAGCGCACTTCGGCGTATCAAAACGTAGCTGAGGAACACCATGCGCAGAAACGCCTACGTGCATCGTTGAAGGGATGAGGCGGGTGGATGCCAGACATGTGGCGGATGATTTTGTATTGCTGAGCGATGACCGCCGTACGACGTTCAGCAAGTTCTGAGTGCAGACTATGTTAGCATAGCTTACAAGTGTATTTATGACGTTTTGTGTCACGTTCATTGATTCATTTCGCATTGACGTAACTCGTCATCAACCGAAAGTCGAGCAGTTTCTGGTGTTGTGAATATCCGAAATGTTGTGATGGTAGCCGAAGTTGGTTGGTTTTTGGCTTTACGACACGTCGACCTTTGAGTCATATAGCGTCGCCAATTTCTCACGCCGATTGGTCGCGGGCGAAGAGTAGCGACAGGTGAGACTCGAACCCACAACCTTTCGATTGTGAGACGAGCATCTCACCCCTAGACCACTCGTCCCCTGGTAGCCGAAGTTCAGCTTACATGGTGCCCTGTATAATCGGGTCACAGCCAGGGCTCATTTTGCTTTGTTGCTATGATATGTTTATATAGGATATGTATTTGGCAGTCTCGTGTCCTTAGTCAGCGTGTGACCCCGACCGGGTTAGGCGGCGACTCTACCACGCAGCCTGTGTGCCCGAGTGACGGTAGAGGTAGGGCTGTATACAGTCTGTTGCGGTCTCCCCGCCTAAGGCAGTGCGGTCGTGTGGGTACTTGCAGCAAATTGTCCCATTTTCTAAATGATCAGTGCTAGCATGCACATAAAACATAGCAGTATTGCTAAGATGTAAATAAAGGCACCCAGTCTCAGCCCAGCCTAGCCATTGAGCGAAAACGTTTACGACCTGGTCCCCGTCCACGCATTCATTAGCCAGAGCAAACGCTATCTGGTTCAAGCGCTAGGACCACATACTCAATTCTTGCAACTAGAGCATAGCACGGATTGCAATGTTCAAATCTAGTACAATCCGCATCCGTATGAACCAATCCAATCCATGTCCATATCCGTACCAAATATCAATATCCATCCGTAATCCAATCCGTTTCCACAAATGTGATATTGCTAAAACCTCATTTGTCACAGTAATAAATAGCGTATAGAGCATCGACAATATACAGTATCGTAGCTAAGAAAACAAAGAAAGCATTAAATTAACTGTTAGTGTGAAATGTGGATTACAATTTCCACCAGCACCACATTTTGCTAAAATATATAAATTTCACTTCAGATCACATGTGCTCTACATGCCCCAACATGTACTCAACTCAGATCACATGTGCTCTAATGTTTGAGTTTTCTGGTCTTTCCTTTGAAAGTAAATCTGAAAGAAAATACGCTGCCATATGTCAAGACCAACAAATTTAACCCTATGTTTATGTTATACCCTTAAGCAAGGATTGTCGAAAAGCGGTGAGGAATCCTGCCACTCTTTTGAAATTATGAGTTTAAGCAGGTTCTTTATCGACTAAAGTATAAATTACATGTGGTTTTGTGGGCATATCCATCTTAAATGTTAGTAATTCCGTGGGGATATACTGCCTTTGAAGAATAATTCATTATTAATTTTTTCGTGGCCTGATCCAGGGACATGACTACGCTTTTAAAGGACACCCATTGCCATCGAGGAGAATATTTCCAAAGGCGGAAGGCACCCTTTTGGATGTGTGAATCACAGTATATTGGGGACAAACGACGTAGTCCCGATAAAACACCACGCTGTCCTACTTATACGAACTTTATATTTAGACATGTGCAGTGCGCATTGCGCAGTCGTGTTAATCACGTGCCCGTGTGATAATTTAATTCGGGTCTATTTCGACCCGTTGACTTTACCAAGTAATGTTTTCGGGTACTATCTCAGAAGTCTCTAAAACGAGGTCAATATCATGACCTTGTCTGACCCTTGAAGATCTAACCCCTGGGTTTAAATGTAACAAATCGCACATCGTTAGTATCCCACGATACTCTGGAAATTGCTAGTTTTGCATTTGGAAGTGGTTAGATGGATCGCCACCGCCTACCACCCCTCCATCTGCATTGATGTTGATATTTGGTACGGATATGGACATGGATTGGATTGGTTCATACGGATGCGGATTTGAATCATAAGGATTTGAACATTTCGATACGTGCTATGCTCTAGTTGCAAGAATTGAGTATGTGGTCCTTGCGCTTGAACCAGCTGGCGTTTGCTCTGCCTAATGAATGCGTGGACTGGGACCAGGTTGTAAACGTTTTCGCTCAATGGCTAGGATGGGCTGAGACTGTGTGCCTTTATTTACATCTTAGCAATAATGCTATATTTTATTTGCATGTTAGCACTGATTATTTAGAAAATGCGACAATTTGCTGGACATGCCCACACGGCCGCACTGCCTTAGGCGGGGAGACCGCTCGACTTCCGGTTGATGACGAGTTACGTCAATGCGAAATTAATCAATGAACGTGACACAAGACGTCATAAATATACCTGTAAGCTAGGCTAACCTAGTCTGCACTCAGAACTTGCCGAAAGTCGTGCGGCGGCCACCGTTCAGCAATACAAAATCATCCGCCACATGTCTGGCATCCACCCGCCTCATCCCTTCAACTATGCACGTAGGCGTTTCTGCGCATGGTGTTCCTCAGCTACGTTTTGATACGTCGAAGTGCGCTGGAGCTCCTCTCCACCTCCTTTATCCTCAAAGACCATGCCCAGCATTCCCAATGGGCGAAACTTTGAACATGAAACCAAGTCATTTAATCATTTAAATCACCAAGTCATTTAGTCTCGCCCAATATAGGTCAGATCCCAGACGCTCCCAGTCAGTCCAGAGAACTGGGATCCCAGACTACATCAAATTCCAAGTTCTGGTCGCATACCTTGAATTTTAACATTCTCCCGAAAATGAGGCACAATGATCATAGTTTTAGCTACCATTTATATATATATATATATATATATATATATATATATATATATATATATATATATATATATATGTATATATTCATAATTTCCAGGTCGTTGCCCAATATCTAGAGCATGTCCCTCGATTCGCCCGCTGTGATCACGATGGACCTTGACATGGCCAAACATGAAGAATAAGCTGTGATGTGAGAACTGGGCTATATTGGCTTCCCAATGCTATTTCCCCTGCCCTACTGGTGCCAGTCCTTTAGATTAAATACGACACTCCTAGTTCTACGCACATCTATAACCGCTGCTATCCACGTGACTTACTGTTCACATGGTTTTCCGGCCCCTGCTGTATATTTGCATTCGGGGCTCGACTAACAGACCCGTCGTATCCCACGGCCACAGCGCGTGCAGAGCTTCAGCGTCAGCCCGAGTAGGTGACCTTGAGAGCATTGGCTCAGTGTAGTTTCTGGGGACCGTTGCTACGCAACACATACAACTGCGCATGCGCATTGTGCATGTTTAAATGTAAAGTCCCCATAAACAGGAAAACTCACACACACACACACACACGCATGGTGGAGTATGTCTTCTGGTCCCCATATACTGGGAAATGAGAAATGTGTATGTTTCTCTGAAACATGAGCGTCGCTACCGCTCGGCGTAGTGAATATATATATTTATTATATATATATATATATATATATATATATATATATATATATATATATATATATATATATATATATGAGTTATCCATAGACAAGCATGAATGAGGATGAATGATGAAAACAAACAAATTATGTGGAGATGACTTTAATGTAAACGTTTCGACCTGAATAGGTCTTCATCAGTGCACAACATAGAGCACAGCTGGAGACAATATCAAGCAGGTAACAAATCACATTTTCTGGCGTAAAAATCAAGTACTAATTCGTGTTCGGCTCTTCGCAATAAATAATATCGCTGCAGGTCCTGCCCAGGTAAGACATAAGACATAAAAGATCAGTGCAACTATGAGCCACAAGGGCCCTTCTTGGTTGCACTCTGTACACTGAACCAGTTGTCCACCAAATGTGTCGATCAACTCTCCCTGGAATACATAAAAACAAGCCCCCTATTCTTATAATGATTGTCTATGCTGTTCTTAAAGATGTTCATTGTGTTGCTACTGACAATGGTTTCTGGCAGCTGGTTCCAGTGTTCTACTACCCTGTTGGTGAAGAAGGACTGTCTTAACCTTGTCCTGCTGTGATTAACTTTAATTTTGAATTGATGACCTCTAATTGCATCATTTCTGTTAAATTCAAACAGTTCCCTGAGATAACCCTGTTCCTGACCATGAACAAATTTAAAGACCTCGATGAGATCTCCTCTCAGCCTTCTATATCTAAGTGAAAACATATTCAGCTTCTTCAATCTTTCCTCATATGCAAGGTTGCCTATACCATTCACCATGTTTGTTGCCCTCTTTTGTACTCTCTCTAAAAGCCAATAATCTTTTTCATAACTAGGGGACCAAGCTTGGACACAGTATTCCAGATGTGGCCTGACATATCCACAGTAAAGCTTCCTGATGACTTCCTCACTTTTGTATGATAAATTCCTATTTATTGCCCCAAGCATTCTCAGTGCCTTCTTCCTGGCTTCTTTGGTCTGTTCTGATGCCCCCAATTTTGTGTTCAAAATAACACCTAAGTCCTTCTGCGCAGTCACAGATAGTATTTGGCCACCCATAAAATACGGAACCTTGATATGCTGCCTACCTACATGCATGATTTTGAACTTATCAAAATTAAATTTCATTTGCCATTTTTGCTGACCACTTCACAAGCTCGTGTAAGTCTTTCTGCAGCAAGACCTGCTCATTTTGCCCTGTTATTGCCCTAAAGATCTTCAAATCATCTGCACAATTCAAAACCTTACTGCTTAGGCCACTTTCAATGTTATTTACAAACATAATGAACAATAGTGGTCCCAGTACTGACCCCTGGGGGAACTCCACTAAGAACATTTTGCCATGATGATTTTGTACCATTTAGCATCACTCTCTGCTGTCTATCTGAAAGCCACAACCCTATCCATTTTAGGATGTTACCCGCAATGCCATGGACCTGAAGCTGCATCATTAACCATCTATGAGGTACCTTGTCAAAGGCCTTGCTAAAGTTAAGATATGCTACATCAACCTGATTTCCCTTATCAAATTGTTCTGTAGCAAAATTAAAAAAGTCCAAGAGATTTGTGAGACACGATCGCCCTTTTCTAAGCCCATGTTGAGTATCTTGAATCAATCTGTTTCCTTCCAGAAAACTAACTATTTTATCCTTGATAATTGATTCAAGTATCTTGCAGACTAGGGATGTGCGGCTTACTGGCCTATAGTTTTCAATTTTCCCTCTTTCTCCTTTCAAGAAAACCGCCTCTTGAATTGATCGTGTCGCGTGTGCATATATGTGCTGCCTCTAATGCTTTTATTGTTCGTTTTTGATATTCTTCTCTAAAGCTCTTACGTCATCCTATTTTGGTAGATTTTCACACTCGTCGATACGAGCCACAATAGCACTGCACTGCCTATGATACCTCACATCGCGTTTGTGCTCATTCAATCGCCCCTGAATTGCCCTTCCGGTTTCCCCAACATATGATTTTGAGCAACCGGAACAAGGAATTACGTATATCACACTGTTAGGTAGCATGGGACCACTAGCAGATTTTCCTGTGACGATGTCGCCCCCTTTTGTCCCGGAATTTATGGACACCTGTACTCCAACGGCTTTCAGGTGTTTGGCGATAACAATAGCCTGCTTTGAGTATGGAATTGTTAAAAACTTGGTGGATTTTTATTTTTATTTCGGTCGCTGTTCCACTTTACGTCTGTTCTTTATTTCTTCAGCTTTTTTTTCTTGAGTTTGATAAGCAAGCCTTTTGGGTACTTCAACTTGAAGAATGTGCTATATATATGTTCAATTTCGCGTGCAATGTAAGCATCACTACAAATTCTAAAAGCTCTCAGAAAAAATCCGATGACAATGCCACTTTTAACCCGGTCGATGTGGGATGAATAGAAGTGGAAACAGTCGTCCTTGTTGTTGGTTTTCTGTGTACCTTGAATTTGATGTCTCCTTCAGTCTTGATAATGCATGTATCTAAAACTGCAATTTTTCCTTCATTCTCGAGTTCCATCATGAACTGTATTTGTGGCTCCAATTGGTTTAATAGATTCATCTTTTCTAACAAATTTGTGGACTTCGTTACTGCTACTAGTACGTCATCCACATATCTTACCAAAATGGCTTGGCTCCCAATGATGCCTAAATAGTGGTTCCTCTCCAGTACTTCCATATATAAACATGCTCCCACTGGGCTTAGAGGTGAGCCCATTGCTAACCAACTATGTTGCACGTATTCTTCCCCGTTGAACGATAATGAGCCAAACTTCATGCACAGCGTGACAAGGTCCATAAAATGTGTTTTTGGTAGGGGCAAATTATAATCATCTTGTGCATGAATTACTTCTCGTATTGCGGCCAGAGCTTCCTCTACGGCCACGTTTGTAAACAGTGAAATGACATCAAAACTAGCAAAGGTCATGTCAGCAACATCAGCAGATTGTATTCTCATTATGAGATAATTTGTGTTCTTAAGATGAGCTTCGCTTATTGAGCCTAACGCATTTGTCAGCGATTTTGCAAAAACCTTTGCCAAATTGTGTGGTGCGCTGCCAATACCGGAAGTGATGGGGCGCATTGAGTTTCCTTTTTTGTGCGTTTTCGGTAGTCCCTTAATGCGCGGAGCTACAGGTGGTTCTTCCAATAGATGAAGTAATTGTTTGCCTCTCTGTGATTTTTCACAGGAAATCGAAGCTCATCTTAGGAACACAACTTAGGAATAGGAAACTGTTGAAAAGGCGTAAAGTGTACGAAACAGACGTAAAGTGGAACAGCGACCGAAATAAAAAGAAAAATCGACCAATGTTTTAACAATTCCATACTCAAAGCAGGCTATTGTTATCGCCAAACACCTGAAAGCCGTTGGAGTACAGGTGTCCATAAATTCCGGGACGAAAGTGGGCGACATCGTCACTGGAAAATCTGCTAGTCGTCCCATGCTACCAAACAGTGTAATATACGAAATTCCTTGTTCCGGTTGCTCAAAATCATATGTTGGGGAAACCGGAAGGGCAATTCGGGCGCGATTGAATGAGCACAAACGCGATGTGAGGTATCATAGGCAGTGTAGTGTCATTGTGGTCCATATGGACGAGGATGAAAATCTACCAAAATGGGATGACGTAAGAGCTTTACAGAAGAATATAAAAAACGAACAAGAAAAGCATTAGAGGCAGCACATATATGAACACGCGACACGATCAATTCAAGAATCGGTTTTGTTGCCTGACCCAGGACCTGCAGCGAGATTATCTATTGCGAAGAGCCGAACACGAATTGGCACTTGATTTTTACGGCAGAGAATGTGATTTGTTACCTGCTTGATATTGTCCGCAGTTGTGCTCTATGTTTTGTACTGATGAAGACCTATTGAGGTCGAGACGTGTGCATTAAAGTCATCTCCAAATTTGTTTGTTTTCAACATCCATCCTCATTCATATATATATATATATATATATATATATATATATATATATATATATATATATATATATATATATATGAATAAAACAAACAAATTATCTGGAGATGACTTTAATGCACACGTTTCGACCTCAATAGGTCTTCATCAGTACAAAACATAGAGCACAACTGAGGACAATATCAAGCAGGTAACAAATCACATTCGCTGCCGTAAAAATCAAGTGCCAATTCGTGTTCGGCTCTTCGCAATAGATAATATATATATATATATATATATATATATATATATATATATATATATATATATATATATATATATATGTGTGTGTGTGTGTGTGTGTGTGTATATATTCATAATTTCCAGGTCGTTGCCTAATACCAAGATCATGTCCCTCGATTCACCCGCTGTGATCATGATGGACCTTGGCATGGCCAAACATGAAGAAATAAGCTATGATATGAGAACTGGGCTAGATTGGCTTGCCAATGCTATTTCCCCTGCCCTACTTATGCCAGTCCTTTAGATCAAATACGACACTCCTAGTTCTACGCACATCTACAACCGCTGCTATCCACGTGACTGACTGTACACATCGTTTCCCGGCCCCTGCTGTATATTTGCATTCGGGACTCGACTAACAGAGCCGTCGTATCCCACGGCCACGTGGGCAGCGCGTGCAGAGCTTCAGCGTCAGCCCGTGTAGGTGACCTTGAGAGCATTGACTTAGTATAGTTTCTGGGGACCGTTGCTACGCAACACATACAACTGCGCATGCGCATTGTGCATGCTTAAACGTAAAGTCCCCATAAACAGGGCATGGTGGAGTATCACACACACACACACACACGTATGTCTTCTGGTCCCCATATACTGGGAAATTAGAAATGTGTATGTTTTTCTCAAACATGAGCATCGCTACCGCTCGGCGTAGTATATATATATATATATATATATATATATATATATATATATATATATATATATATATATATATATATATATATTCCAAGATTTCTGACATGCCAAATCCTAAGAACAGCAGGTCATCAATGATATTGATTGGTTGATAGGTCAAGCATATCCATGATGGGCAGCCATCAAAAGTATGAATTGCAACTGCAATAATGCCAAAACTTGGAAGTTGAAGTATTAGATATTTTCAGCAGAATGTGGCTCGAGCTATGCTAAAAGACCAATACATGGCACAATACTAGCATTGTAGCACATTGTATTAAGATGACTCCTCAATACCACTGACAGGCTTTCATAGAAAACAGCAAAAGTCCAAAGCGGTTTAAGAATGCACAGCTTAATGGGTACATACGTTCCTAATCAAAAGCAAACAACAGAAGGTAGTCATGGGCAATGTTTGTTTTATTCATCTTTGAATAATATGTAGCACATTGCACATGACACACAATAGTTGTAATTTGCATCACTCCACTACGAGATTCACCATTGAAAACTTAGTGTTCATCTTCAAGCATTACATTATATCATCTCAACCAAAATTACGTGGTCAGATTGTCTGCTCCACGACCGGTGGTTGCACGGTTTTAGATTTCATGCTACATTCCCAGATATTTGGCATTATATGAAAACTAGCAGGCATAAAATTCAATTGTGGATGATTAATGAACACATTGACATCAAAAACAACTTTGATACAGCACTATGCATCAAATAAATTAAGGAAAGCGAAATCAACAACACCATAATTATTCATTTTAATCAGTGCTATCACTGTTCAGCATTCACTTATGGCCTCGGTGCTGGAAATACAGGTATTAATTTTCGATCGTTTTCTTCCACGTTTTTACCCCTTTAATGCACCAGGTACAGATTAGAAACTTGCCCATGAATTCCTCGACTTCCATATTTACTCTTGGCAAAAATGAGGTAGTATAATTTAATGCAACCGCATTTATCTTCACATAAATATATTCAAACCAGCGCACGGTATCACCACTGAAGATCCAGATCACTACCTAATTACTTTTGGGAGTGCAAACATTGATTTTCCTGAGTCATTGATGTATTGGTGACAAGATATGTGATATAGATGCACATAAATATGCGTGCATTGACTACGTTGCAAATCTGTTTTAGTCATGGGTCATTTTACCAAAAATGTATGGATTTGGACACAGTAGTTCCAAGGCTTCCCACACAAAATCTTCGCTGAAGATTAAATTAGACAATGACTTTTCAGTACATGCAATGCCAACAAACAAGCAATAAGCAGCAAGAAGTCTTCTCTACAACGGAGTGTTCCTAGCAACATGGCAAATTACCCCCCCCCCCCCAAAAAAAAAAAAAAAAAAAAAAAAAAAAAAAAAAAATAATAATAATAATCCAGCACATTTCATAGTGTTTTGTTAGTTATGCATAGCACATAAGTAGTCCATTGCTTGAGTTCAAGGGTGCATCAGCCAAAGTGTAGAAGTATCGCTGAGTGCCATAAAAAGCATTGGCGTTGATATGTTGTGGTTTCTTTTCTTCAAAATCACTTCAGGCTAGCTTAGGTTAGGTTAGGCTGGGATAGGTTTTTCATTTGAAATTTCTAAAGAAAAAAAAGTCATTCAGAAATTGTCCATACAACTATTTGCTATCTTGCATGGACGGTTAGGCTATGTTAGGTTAGGTTATGTTACATCGCTTCTTCTTGATTTTGAACATTACTTTTGATGCTATATCACCCAACTCCAAGTCCCTTTTTTGGGGGTTTTATTTTACCTCCCAATTGAAAAGTATGCATCTGCAGAGGAAGTATGTAGTCACATCATGCTCAGCACATTCATAAGCATTGCATTAGAAAAAGAAATTCCAAGAAATCAGAAAGTACCCTAAGCTGCAAATTTACCCAATATGCTTCGTTTGCACATCAGATTACAATTAGCCAAGGACAAGGTTTCTTTTACAGGCTGGGACACTTCCTTTTGCCTGGAGGTGAATGGGCATTACTTACTGCATAGTGCATAGCATTCCAACATACTTAGCGAAATTGCCATTTAGAACCTGTGGCCCTGGAACCTGGTCTCACCTCAGGATGGTGCCAAGCTTGAATATCTTCCATTAAGCTCGAAGCCGGTGTCCAGTATGCGGCCAGGCATTTCACGGTCTACCTACTGCTCTCTGGTGACGCGCAAGAGTGTAGCACATGCCATTAAAGGCGCAGTTCGGGTAGCCACACCTGACCTTTTTCCTCGATAACTTTGCAGAGGACATATTGGTGCCTTCCTCCAAATGCACTTTCAGACATTGCATTTCATGCACTTCAACGCACTGCGCGACCCTCGCTAATCACCCGACAAACCAAAAGCAGAATAGCTTGTTATATAAAAAAATTGCATGGTTTTGGGTGATAGTGGGGAAAGGAAGCATGTGCACACAGTCACAAGAAATATAATTAATACAAATGTAGCGAAATTACGTTGAAATTTCCGACACATCAGCTGGATAATCAAAACCCAGATTTATTTTACAAAATCATCTTCAATAAAATGTTTGTACATGTTTTATTGCTGTATACATGGTACACCTGGTCTTGGGCCAAACGAATCCAGAGGGCAAAGAGACAGAGTTAAGATAATGGTTTTTCGTTAGGTGTGAGATGTCGAAACGAGCCCAGCAGGATGTAGAAAATTGCCATGAAATTAGTGTCATTTAAAAATGCTTTTGATGTCTTTCAGACTAAAATTTGAGCCAATAGTACAGGTACTTATGACTAGACCTTTATCATTTGTTTTGAGATTCATAATTTGAGAAGAACTATATTCAGGATAGGGAGAATAATAACTATGCTATAAACTGATATTGTGTGTCATATCACATCATAGGCCATCCCTTTACCTGAAATTGCATTGGAAAATATTCATGTATCACCATTCCTCATCGAGAGCATGCACATGCTATTTAGAAACGAGATACTGTTAGAAAGGAAACATGAAGACTTGATAAGCATTAATCAAGGAGCAGGATGCCGATACTTCTTGGAGAAGGATGTGGATTGAATGTTCAGAAAGTGGCATATTCCACCCTATTTCACGAATAATTTATCACTGCAAAGAGACCAACGCATTCCTCAATGGGGTATCCTATCTCGACCACTGTACCAATCAGCTTGCGTTTCCCTGGCATCAAACCAATCGGGTTTTGGAATAACCTACGGTAAAAATAATATAAGATATGTGGTTTACGCGGACTGTTGCTACCAGAACACGAGGTAATATCCCCAAATATCTTGAAAATGAAAGGCGGATGCAAGGTGTGGAGGAGCACTGAAGGCATACATCCCATCGGCATGGAAAGGTGGCGCCCCTCCAGGAAGGCTTGAGCGTACTTCCCGCTCCAGGGATTTATCAACCTCATCAACATCATCATCATCAACCTAGAGAACATTTTGGAGTAGATTTATACCAGGTTCGAAAATTTCACTTCGAAGTATAACTAGCAGCAAATTTTCTTTATGAATCAATTTTACCCACAAAATGATGAATGTTTGGGAAAGCGTGGACGAAGTAATTTACCGAAGATAATGTTGTTTGAGATCGTGGGTGGGTCACACATCCCTGAGGACAGGGCCAGCGCCAGAGTCAGAGAGCGAAGACGGGGAGACACACCCCCTTGAATTTGTGAAGGTGAAGTTTAGCATGACGCATATGGACGTCGCACGAGAAGAATGGGCCCAAGATGACCATGTCTCTCATTAAAACGTGTAGCGGAGGGAGTGGGTGGAATCCGCCCATCTATTCTGTTTTTCGGCATTACCTTGTAAGCGGTATGAATATTGCAATGACATTTTGGGACTTTGTTCAAAATTGATCAGCGTATCATATACACAACCATTAAAAAATCCTTTGGTAAATACAGCATCGGGGGTGCAAAGTCCACGGACGGGACACGGGCCGACCGTCGCGACAGCCGTCGATCGGCCTGCCTGCTATTTTATAGTTTGATATTTTTTGAAGACCTACGTTAGCAATCGTCTGTGCAGGGTTGGGGTTGCTATCCCCCTCCCCATGGTTTTTGACGACGAAGAAACGGCCCGTGCAAGCTCGCCGCAGCTTAGCATAGCTGATTGGGCATCCTTTTCCAGTCTTATAGTGTAACAAAGGTGAAAATGTTAGATCAGGTCATAAGACTTATGATATCATAAGTGGAACATGTCAGGTTTTGTTTTCTCATGTCGCGAAAGTAGTCAATTAATCTCACCTCACTACCCCAAATGGTCAATGTTGGGTTTCGTGTATTACTGGACAACCCTAGCCTTTTACATAGGTATGCTTCCGATGTCAGTTACCCATCTTGGCCTCATGCTCTTTTTTATTCAACAGTCACTAGGGTTAATGTGGACATTACAATTGATTTCGGCGTCTATTTCCATCCCTGGACTCTATAAAATAATGTTTTCGACCACCACTATGACTACCACTATGCATGGTAGCATGACTTCGGAAGTCTCAAAAACAGTCGAAACTTTGAACTTACCTATCTGATCCTTCAGCTGTGTTGAAATCAGAGATGGAGCCAGTAATTGTCAAATGAAGGGAAGGATTTTGCGAAGGGGCCCGGACTAACTCCAGTTTCTTTAAATTTACCCGAATTTCGGTCACTTTATTTCGAGAAGTATTTTCTTTAAAAACAGTTTTCTTTAATCATCATTGGGAGCCCGGATCGTCGGACCCCTACCTCCTAAAGTTGTATGCGAGCATGGCACTGCTATAAATCGGGAATGCAGACCTGAACATACGTCCAGATGCAGAATGTCAAAACTATTGAAAAAGACGTCGATTTAGTAACCGGTAGGGGGTAAATAAACTTGTAAGGCCCACACGCATTCGTAGGTACCCGTACACATTCGCAAGGGCCTGCAGACGTTCGTAAGGGTCCGTAAACGTTCGTAAAGGCCCAAAGACGTTCGTGATAGCCCTTACGCATTCCTAGGAATCCGTGGACGTTCATAAGAGTCCGTAGACGTTCGAACGTTCTGCGACATTTGTAGGGCCCGCAGACATTCATAAGGGCCCGGCGGCTCCTGCAAGTGCCCGTAGGAGTTCGTAAGGGCTCGTGGATGTTCATGAGAGCCCGTTGATTTTTGCGTTGAAGCGTCTGTAAACGTTCGTAGGGACTTGTAGACGTTCTTTTGGGCTCGACAACAGCCTCGGTGGCTATGCAAAATGTTGCTGGCCTTTCTACCTCGGCCATGGTGAACCCGTAAAAGAGTATGTACGGACTTGTATACATTCCTAGGGGCCCGACAACAGCCTTGATGGCTGCGAAAGGTGTTGATAGCCTCTTTCTCTGCCATGGTAACCTCGTAGACGATTACGTACGTTCCCAAGGGGGAAGCACCCCGTCCATTCCCTTTGGCCATGTTCTGGTTGAAATGTAACAAATCGCACATCGTTATTATCCCAATATATTCTGGAATACAAAAATGAACGTTTTAATCCCGTATCTCTCACTGTTTTTCACAGTGAGTGAAAAAACGACGACTAGACGTGGATTTTGTTTGCCAAACATGACTTTATGGTGATCTGGGAAGTCACCCGGTACCCCAACGTGCCCATTGCGTATCAATCGCGAAATGTGACGTGCAATATGCCGTTTTTCATGTCGCTAGTTCTCCGTTTGTTATCTTGCTGGTTAGAGTGGTTCGAACGCTATTGTGAAAAGCAAAGGGGAGATAAAACTATTTGATTTTTATTTAAAGAGGGTTGAGCACACTACAGTTGCACTAGAATGTCCACTGTACGCTTCCCTAAATCTCTATGGACTATGCGAGAAAGCATTGACCTTCATTGGACCGACCCCTAAGAATAACTGACAACTTTGTCTGCATGTATGTGTGCGCTATGTGGGGTGAAAATGAGACTACTCACTGTGTGTGTGTGTGTGTGTGTATGCTGCGTAGCTTATGGGGTCCCAAAGTGCATATATAATTTTCCCATGTTTTCTGGGGACCAAGCATACATACACACACACACACACACACACATTTTCCCGGTTTATGGGGACCAAAAGCACATACTCAACATTTCCATATTTATGGGGACCTGGTAAGCCCCGCCCACACCCCGCCCACACCCCGCCCACCGCTCTTTGATCTGGCCGACGGGATGTCCCCATAAACCCCCCAAAATAAAATCGGCAGAATAAGATGCTTCCCTTTCTTGAATCGAGAAGTTACTAATTGGTTACGTTCTTTGTGATACACGCTTTGCTCTCACATCACTTTTACGTTGCATTCTCTTCAAGTTCAGACTGCAAGTAATTTTAAAGCTCAAGTCCCCATAAACATGTGATACCACACGTGTCCCCGCAAATCAAAGTTACGTGACTGTGTGTGTGTGTGTGTGTGTGTGTGTGTGTGTATTATGTTGTCAATTTTTTTTTCTTCACATGGGCCCCTTTGCCAAATAGTGGTCGAAATCCGGTGCTTTTAACCAAAAATAGCGGGAAAAGGGGCACCCTCCAAATCCTTTCGACCCCTCCCCTGATGTAATTCCTAGGTACGCCACTGGGGGAAGGGGAGGGGAGGGGTTGACGCCGAAAACCGAAAGTTGGCCCCCCCCAAACCGGTGGGCTAGATCCGCCAGTGTCATCGCTATAGTGGCACCTGGACTGTGTTGCTTGTGACAAGACGTGAGGCCGTGCTCTCGTCAAATGACGGCCTGTGGAAGTAGACGTCCAGCACCTGTCAACTAGCCGTAATGAAGACACGGTAGTTTGTCATGAAAGGAACTTAACATCAAGCTAGCTAATCGTTCGCGCCTTAGCGCGCATCGGCTCCAAGGCCATTTTCGTCACTATTATCACGATATGGGCGCCCCAGCTTGTATAAGCAGTGCTTGAGCACATTTCACTTTCATAATCCGGGCCATCAGCCTATGGACGTAGATCAAATCGAATCACCCTTCGTTGCTAAGAGCTTGGTTGAGAACCTACAGCGCTCACGAGCTTAATACCTCGATTTCGCGACACATAGCTCTACGAAACCGAAGTGGCAGGGGAATTCGACAACGAAGTGTGATTTACAGCTTGGGTTCGAGTTTGAGCGTCAGACTGCCAGGGATTTACCAAGCGCAGGCGGCCGATGGCATCACACGACGGCGCAAGCCACCACCACATCGTCACCTCAGGATGTCATCCACTGTGACCTCAGGAGGGCACGGCGCAGTGGAATAGATTCAACAGTATTATAACGGCCAGAAAATGTAGACAGCATCCTGACGCTTCAGAGCGAAACTGATTTGACACATGCGCGGCCGCCCCACATCGTGGGACATCGCACTGGCGCACCCCTCCTCCCTCACCGTTCATCTAACCAGAACTGTTCGCACCGTACGGGACATTGCGTGACATTAGGCATGCCAAGACACTCACATCTTTGGCTGCCTATGCTGCCTATGCTACCGCTTTTGCTCCTCTTGAAGAAGCTGGAGAAGTAGCCGGTCTTCATCGACTCGACCAGCGTGGTCTTGCCAACGCCTGAGTGCCCGAACAGCTTCAGCTTTACTCGGGAGATTGGGTTGGTGGTCGGTATCAGTTGGTTTATATACTCTTCCCGAAGTTCACTCTGCAAATCACAGCGCGAAGTAGCCCGTAAGTTCGATTGAGCCTGGAGACCTGTTAAAGCACACAATACTCCAGGGTAAGTTCGCAGCGCAAAAACGCAATACAACGAATCGTCGCACGGCATGCAGCAGATGTGCGCAACCGTGTACCACGGCTGCACCAGAAATACACCCAAGATGTACCCCAGCTGTACCGGAGCTGTACCACAGCTGTGTCCAGAATGTGCCCTGGCTGTATTGAAGCTGTACCCCAGCTGTACCGGAGCTGTACCCCAGCTGTACCGGAGCTGTACCCCAGCTGTGTCCAGATTGATTGATTGCTTGGGCTTAGGGGTGCATCAACTGCTACTGGTTATGTAGCGCCCATCAGCTGTGTCCAGAATGTGCCCTAGCTGTATAGGAGCTATACTACAGCTGTGGAGCTGTACTACAGGTGAGCTGTACTACAGCTGTGTCCGGAATGTACCCCAGCTGTACCGGAGCTGTACTACAGCTGTCTAGAATGTGCCCTGGCTATACTGGAGGTGTATCGCCACTGCGCCTCAGCTGTTGTGTGAGCTATCTCCGACACCACGCGTTGTTTACGTGTCTTTTTGATTGAGTACGGGCTAGTCTGAGGGTCTGATCATGCGGACAATTTGTTGACATATCGGACGTGCGCATATGGACGTCGGTGTCACTCGGAGCGAATGGGAAAACGTGAAGCTGGTTATGCCTCCTATGCGTAAAATGCAGGGAAGTCGAATTGATTCGGCTCGCCTGCATTTGATACAACTGTACGTGTTTCTCGATGGAGGGTGCGGTATGCGGCGAATGTTCCTGGAGGACGCAGCCCAGACACTGTTGTTTGAAAAAATAAGTTGCTTTCAAGTTATGAAATTCATTTTATTTTCAATTGAACTCATTCGTAGATTTTGTGTTCATTTTCTCAATGCAAGCTACAAAGCTGCCAGAGCAATGACTTTGGTGAACAGGAAGCCATGACGTGGTGTCGGGAAAAGACACACGTGTGCGTGTCAGCAAAGTGCCTGTGTGATCAAAACATGACAGCAGTGACACAATAGACCATCTCTGGGAAGTCTCAGAAACAAGAGCTACCAAACATATGCATGCTATATATATATATATATATATATATATATATATACATACATATCTGGATGTGAATCCATGTTTTTGGCATACGTGTACATGCCAAAATTTTTGTCTTACTTCCTACCGAAATGTTGCGTCGTGTTATATTCGTATACCCAATTTGCCTGTTCTCACCACGAAATATTTATAACTTAGAACAATCTTAGGCTTCGGATACAGCTTGGCTAAAAGAGTACAAACTACTTGCAGGTGACTAAGCCCAGCGCGGCAGACAGCCCATGTGCAGACCTGGCTCGACAGCCGGCGCGGCGCCGGTGAGTGCATCACCGGCCCGCAGCTCGCAGGAGCGCTCACGTTGTTGAGTCGGGAGAGCAGCGAGCTGATGGCGTTGTGGCCGTGCTTGATGGCCGTGATCTCGGCCTTGATGCCGTCTCGGTTGCGCTGGTCTATGGTGCACCCGGCCAGGCACAGAATTCTGAGCGGCACACGGCGGTCAGCGGTGGACAGATGTGGACAGACGTGGACAGACGTGGACAGATGTTAACACATGTGGACAGCAGTGGACACATGTGGACGGACGTGAACGGACGTGGATACATGTGAACAGACGTGGGCGGATGTGGACAGAGGTGGACAGATGTGGACAGGTGTGGACACATGTTGGCACATGTGGATGCACGACACACATGTGGCCAGCGATGGACAGATGTGG
This sequence comes from Ashinkailepas kermadecensis, assembly GCA_034440615.1. Lineage (NCBI taxonomy): Eukaryota > Metazoa > Arthropoda > Thecostraca > Neolepadidae > Ashinkailepas > Ashinkailepas kermadecensis. The sequence continues at coordinate 23,026 of JAOTOM010004164.1, forward strand.
ACACACGTGGACACATGTGGATGCACGACAGCACACATGTGGTCAAGCTACTGAGCTCGTCTCCTGTGCTACTACTGCAGATAACACCACATTATTGTAGCGTCACGGACCATAACGCATCAATGTTGCAATATGCAGTTCATAGTAGTTCTGCACTTAATATCGCCGAGGGAAACACTTCAAGCCCTTTTAAGACTGGGTAAGAAGGGGTCTGCCCACTGCAATGGCATGCCCTTTACTATGCCACCACGAATTAATCGTGTAACTATCGAGCCAAACCACGACGTCCCACGGTGTTCCACGGTGTTCCACGGTGTTCCACGGTGTTCCACGGCGTCCCACGGCGTCCCACAGCATCCCACGGCGTCCCACGGTGTTCCACAGCATCCCACAGCGTCCCACGGTGTTCCACAGCGTCCCACAGCGTCCCACGGTGTTCCACGGCGTCCCACGGCGTCCGGCGAGTCAAACCACGGCGTCCCGCTCTAGTTTTCTGACACAACTACCCCTGCTCAACTCTGACCGTGGTAATATTTATCCAGGCTTTCGCTGCTCGCTTCCTCATCTCCTGTTCAGAACTTAGCATAATGGAAGAGCTTAGCGACGCTCGCATTGAACGCCTAGATCTCGACTGCGATATACTAATGGAGGTTGCTACAACAGCAAATGTTAAATGTTGGCGAATGTAAAGGCAACACACACCACACATAATTAACTTGCTGGCAAGGACTCCATCACACAGTACATATGCACAAATGCTAGGGTGCACATTGTACAGCGGCGGCATGAACAGCAGCCCCCCCCCCCCCCCCTTCCACCACAGTCGGAGGTGCTCACCTGACGATCTCGGTGTGTCCGTGTTTGGCCGCCAGGTGGATGGGGTAGAGACCCTCCTTGTTGATGACGTCCACTACGCAGCCGTAGGCACACAGAGTCTGCGCCAGGGACAGCATGCCGCCGGCTGCTGCCAGGTGGATGGGCGTCTCCCCCTCCTGGTGGGCAGTCAGGCGGGTGAGGACAACCACTCAGCGCCCGGGGACTGGGACGATCAGTCGGCCCGGGGAGAGGGACGGTCAGTCGGACCGGGGGGCAGGGACGGTCAGTCGGCCCGGGGAGAGGGACAGCCAGTCGGCCCGGGGAGAGGGACGGTCAGTCGGCCCGGGGGAGAGGGACAGCCAGTCGGCCCGGTGGGGAGAGGGACAGCCAGTCGGCCCGGGGAGAGGGACAGCCAGTCGGCCCGGGGAGAGGGACAGCCAGTTGGCCCGGAGAGAGGGACGGTCAGTCGGACGGGGAACTGGGACGATCAGTCGGCCCGGGGAGAGGGACAGCCAGTCGGCCCGGGGAGAGGGACAGCCAGTCGGCCCGGGCAGAGGGACAGCCAGTCGGCCCGGGGAGAGGGACAGTCAGTTGGCCCGGGGAGAGGGACGGTCAGTCGGACGGGGAACTGGGACGATCAGTCGGCCCGGGGAGAGGGACAGCCAGTCGGCCCGGGGAGAGGGACGGTCAGTCGGACGGGGAACTGGGACGATCAGTCGGCCCGGGGAGAGGGACAGCCAGTCGGCCCGGGGAGAGGGACAGCCAGTCGGCCCGGGGAGAGGGACAGCCAGTTGGCCCGGGGAGAGGGACGGTCAGTCGGCCCGGGGAGAGGGACAGCCAGTCGGCCCGGGGAGAGGGACAGCCAGTCGGCCCGGGGAGAGGGACAGCCAGTCGGCCCGGGGAGAGGGACAGCCAGTTGGCCCGGGGAGAGGGACGGTCAGTCGGCCTGGAGAGAGGGACGGTCAGTCGGACGGGGAACTGGGACGATCAGTCGGCCCGGGGAGAGGGACAGCCAGTCGGCCTGGAGAGAGGGACGGTCAGTCGGACGGGGAACTGGGACGATCAGTCGGCCCGGGGAGAGGGACAGCCAGTCGGCCTGGAGAGAGGGACGGTCAGTCGGACGGGGAACTGGGACGATCAGTCGGCCCGGGGAGAGCGGTGCTCAGTTGGCCCGGGGACTGGGACTGTTAATCGGCCAGGGGGCAGGGACGGTCAGTCCGCCCAGGGACAGGAACAGTCAGTCGGCCCGGGGACAGGGACAGACATCAGACCCATATAAGTTACCTCTCCCGTACGTCACATTCATCGCACAAATTTCCACAAAAAGGGAATCTAGTGCCTCCAAATTGAAGCGCGAGAAGCACGCTGGCCGGAAATACACACGCCTAACTGTTGGAAGGAAATTGTTCTGCTCCCGCCACTTCCCGAGCGAGTTTCTCGTTCCTGTGGCGTTCCAACATTGATACTCCATGGCTGCATGTCAATTGTGGCATTTTACAGTATATCCATCATGACTACGGGGAAGATTAAGCGCGGTCTTGCTTTTGCTTGAACAGTTGGTAGGAGGCACCGACATCCTGAAACCATACAATTGCCAGTGCTGGTTTTGAACCAGGCTAGCAGATTCTACATGTGTAGCTTTGGGGTGGGGTCACGCTTAGCGCAGAGGGGCGCTTCCCCAACCAGCCTGAATTAGCTCACTGCTTATAGTTATTCCATATAACTTTGAAACGGACCAAGGGATTAAACTTAACTTGGCACAGCCTTGCATTACGCTCTCATGGCATGAAGGATGCACAATAAATTACGTCGGTATCACGCTAATTCTCCCTCTCCAACTCTAATCGGGGCGGAGATATCGTCGTGAAATGTCTTCGGGCGAAATCGGGCGACTTTCGTCGACACGCGCTAATGTGGCAAGTCGTGCACAGGGAATCTGGGCTGTAATTTCAAGGTGCAAATATTGTCCCACAATATCCACAATGTTTGAATTGTGTGGCCCCTGGTGGCTGTTGCCGATATCTAAGGCCATCATGAAATAGACTACCTTCATTTCTCGTTGATCGATCTTCACGTTTCCCAGCTGGACCACGTGAGAACATTCAAACGCGTCACGTGATATCGGCAACATCCGTAGTCTGTTTCTCAACGTCTATCTACGTCACTGACTGGCCATTTGTTGGTGCATTTTTCACCCTACCATGTTTGATTTCTTCGCCGAAGCCATTTACACTCTTCCTCAGCCTAACGCCATAGCGTACATTTGCACGCGCCACGAACACCGGTGCCAGGAACCTGCGCCTTTATTGCATGTACCAAGAACTACCCAGCCGCCTGGTCCAGACTCCTGCACAATTCACCCTCTTATCCGCCTTGGCCTGCCTACACGTGCCATTTCGAAGCGTGACGTCAGCATACACTACCCTTTTTATCCGCCTTGGCCTGCCTACACGTGCCATTTCGAAGCGTGACGTCAGCATACACTACCCTTTTGTGGCAGGTACTCCTGCTATTCAGGCGCTGCGGATGGCATCGTGGATACCAAGCCGGAGCGACCTTGATATTGTCGGTCAGAGGGAGAGGCAGTCCGATCAGAAGCGGGATAATCGACCAATTACTTGTAGGAATAGGCCAGATGGAAAGGAGACTTCAGTCACACTGCCAGCCCGTTTCCGTGTACGCTGGGCAAGGGTACCGCGTACTTTCAAACAAACGCAAAACTCATAAAGGCAAAAGCTGACAGCTAGTTATCATCACCAATGCATAATAAAAGCACGGTGAATCCGATAGTGACGCTATTTGTCGTTTGTTGTTATTTTACTAAGCTTAAAAGCTTCGCTGAATCTTTGCCGCCCGACTATCTCAGTGCACAGAGCGCTGGCCTGCAAAGTATTGGCACATCGGGTTCGAGCCGCTTCATGAGCTCGCTATTAACGCATCCGGCTGAGATGACCAGTTGGCAACTCGTCAGGCAAGATCGGGGGCACAGGCACCAGGCGACTGTGCCCGCTATGTGGGTACGTTAAACTCTCGGTCAGAATTGTGCTACAGAACTGGAATTTTCAGATCGGGAGGTGGGTTCAGGGACAATGCAACAAGCTTGCGCTTAGCACCGACTCTGATGGTGTAAAGCATCTCCAACAACAATACGAACTCATTAAGCAAAATTGTACGTACTCATCTATATATATCAACCTAATCAGGTCAGGATTCCGTCACTCACGTGATCCGTCGGGTCGGGTCGGGTCAGGTAAAGTCATACCAGACACTCACGTGGTCCGCCTGGTAAGGTCAGATCAGACACCAGTCAGGTCCACGTGGTGCTCTGGTCATATCAGGTCGGAGTGCATGGTCGGCCGGACCAGGCCAGACCGCTCACTCACATGGTAAGCCAGGCCAGCCCGCTCACTCACGTGATCAGCCAGGACAGCCCGCTCACTCACATGGTCAGCCAGGCCAGACCGCTCACTCACATGGTCAGCCAGGCCAGACCGCTCACTCACGTGGTCGGCCAGGCCAGACCAGACCATTCACTCACGTGGTCGGCCAGGTCGCAGTCGGCGCCCGCCTGCAGCAGGAGGTGCGCCACGTGCACGTGTCTTCTGTGCAGCGCCAGGTGGAGTGGGGTGGCGCCGCGCCGGTCTGTCACGTCCAGACTGGCGCCGGCGTCCAGCAGACTGCGCACCGCCTCCAGGTGGCCGCGCGCCGCCGCGCAGTGAAGCGGCGTCTCGTCCTCCTGTGGTACAGGGGAGGTGGTGAGGAGTACAGTGAAGCGGCGTCTCGTCCTCCTGTGGTACAGTGGAGGTGGTGAGGAGTACAGTGAAGCGGCGTATCGTCCTCCTGTGGTACAGTGGAGGTGGTGAGGAGTACAGTGAAGCGGCGTTTCGTCCTCCTGTGGTACAGTGGAGGTGGTGAGGAGTACAGCGAAGCGGCGTCTCGTCCTCCTCTGGTACAAGGAGCACACAGTGTGAAGCAGCATTTTACCCTCCTACATGGAGGGTGTGAGGAGTACACAGTGTGAAGCGGCGTGTCAGGGAGATGGTAAGGAGCATGCAGCATAATGACGTTTCGCCCTCCCATGATGCAGATAAAAAATCCCGAGAGTACCTACTGAGAGTGGAGCGTTGCCGGTGGACGGTGTAGCAGCGCTTCCCCCCACCACTTCCCCTCCCCTCTCGCGCCGGAGCGTGGGCGGCGAGGATTGGTGGTGACGGAAGGTGGGCGGTGACGGAGTTGGTGATGACGGAAGGTGGGCGAACACAGCGGCGAGTGTGGCCAGTGAGGCGAGAGCTGGGCCTCGGGGAGGCTCTCGAGTGGTTCTCCGTTAATGTTGCAACACCAGAGGTCACGAGGAGCACGGCCTCGGAAGCGATCGCCGGCGCAGGTGTCGTGGGAGCAGGCGGCCGAGACTGTTCTGAGCGAAATCACCACCGATGCTGACCGGGGAGCAGCGCCCGGCTCGATAGCATTTCGAAAGGCAGTGACTCTGTCAGCAGCTCATCTGCGAGGGTCGCGGCGGCAGCTGTGGCCGCCGCGGAGCTGTGTGGGACGTTAGGCGGAGGAACGGGGGAGTATTAACTAGAATTTGATTTAACTAGAATTAACTTAATTTGAATCTTCAAATGTAAATACAATGGCACGATTAGTGCCCATATACATTTGCAACCGAGCATGCATGCAATTCCAGCTCATATATGGCTAGGGTACCGTACGGACATTGGGATGCTACACTCTGTATTAAACAACAGTATGAAATGTCAGTGCTATGACGTTGGCCATACAGAAATGACTTTGAACGTGGCCTGCGCCCTCCATTTTGTCAGAATGTTCTGCCTGCAATGTGCGCATACATATGCACCATGGAAGACGACACATGTGCACGCCGGATTTCTATTGGTGGCCTGAATGTAGTGATAATGCCATTCAAAATTAGGCAAAAAGGTCGCATAATGAAACATGTTTTTCAACGTACAATTCTCCAATTGATACTTTATATCGAAACGCTAGGGTGAAAATGGTAATTGAATCTTGGTTTTAATTTTTAATCATAATATTACCACGTTTGTACATGTGTGCATAGAAAGATGCATCATGGCATGGCAATAAATGAGCATTACGGTGAAAATACGGCGTCGTTTATGTGAAAGCAATTGCAGGACGTCTGTCATGGGATAACTTTTTTGTCTCTGCACGTATGTTGGATACAATGTTAGTGGCGAGGTACTGGTGTACGTGATATCGGTGGATAACCTGCGTCTAAGCACCTGTGCTGGACACAATGATACTAACGACACAATGTTAGTGTCGAAGTGTTAGTAAACGTGGTGTCGCTGGATAACGTGTTTGTCTCGGCACCTGTGTTGGATATAATGGCCGTGGCGACAAAATGTTAGCGGCGAGGTTTTAGTAAACGTGGTGTCGTTGGATAAAGTGCTTGTCTCGGCACCTGCATTGGACACAATATTAGTGGCGAGGTGGTATGTAAGCGTGGTGTCGTTGGATAACCTGCGTATCGGCACTTGTGTAGGATACGATGATAGTGGCGATATAGTGGTATTGGCGAGATATTGGTACACGTGGTGTTGTTGGAAAACTTGTTTGTCTCATACCGTCAAAACGCTATTGCATATTATATGGCCTAATTTAGGATGCAGAATAAGAGAGTGGAAAATATTATTCTGCACTCTCGCTCAGAATCCTCCAGCAAGGCGTTTCAATTATATGACTTTATAAAATAAATTTAGTCCGAATTCTTGCTGGGGTGGCTTTATGGACCAGGGTCTCGTTGCTAAGCAGAGCTTGTTGAGTGAATACTGGCCCCACCACCCGATCCGTGAATTCCAGTTTGACGACAGAATTTTGACCGAGAGTTTAACGTGCCGTCAATGCGCCGACACGGCCGCCCCGGTACCTCGTACCCGGCCTTATCGGACCAGTTGCTAACTGACGGTCTAAACCGGGCCCGGCTTTATCCCCCTTTAGATTAGCCCCCGGCCGGGGGCTAAATGCGAGCGGGTGAAGCGACTCGAACCCTGTTTTGCTAGGCCAAGGGAAACCGATGCAGGTCAGCGTTCTAACGAACTGAACTACTGGGGTGGTCTAGCTGACTAAATTGCATTGTATTGGATGGAATGCATGTAATTGCATTTCGCGATATCTCGTTCTTTCCTGCCTGCTATTTGAATATTTTATGATTAAAAAACTAAGAGCCTAAAGAAGTGATAAGTCGATTATGTATTCCAACAATTGAAGTTAGCAAACGACGGTATGAAAAAAAATACCTCACTAAAACGTGTGCTGGAGAAAGCATTTTGCCGTCTCATCCTAAAAACACTTTACACTCGACCTTCAGTTTCGTGCAAAGTGCTTTTAGAACTCTACATAAAGATTCTTTTCCCATCACCGTTTGGTGATAAATAGCACTGACACATACGTTGGATACAATACGTTTCATCTGATTATTTATCTGATCGTTCCGGCAATTTATCATCAGCTTGTCTACTGGTCGTCACTTTTGCTTTATCGTGCTCATCAGACGTTGTTGAGCCTGGGGTATTTCCAATCAGACGTCGGAATCAGAAATCTCAGGTGCGTTTCCTCCACCGTCGGCTTCTCCGGAGAACATATGTGAGGTGTCACTCTAAAAAGCACAACTGACGTCCTTGCCGATATTGGTGCGGCAGAGGGGAACAAGTGCCGGCAACGCTCAGTTCTTCTTCTGAGAGAGAGAGGGAAGAGGGGGAGGGGTTATTGCTCTGTACCGTCGGAAATAAAGAAACTACTCCTGTTACTCTTCCCATCAAAGCCGTTTAGACACCGGTAGCGCTTCAACAATGGCTTCCGTTTGATATCTGAGTAGCTAGATGTGCATATTGCCTAGGAAGTTTGATGACCGGTGAAGACACGCACCAGCCGCTACAGACTGCCGAGACTCCACGCCACTCGAACCACTTTTGGTGATTAACGACGTCGTAAGGCTTCCCGCATCGGGAGAGTGATACGGCAGCCAAGGCGTTGAGCACCGTGCAGGTAGTAACGGCTGCCTCGGTCCGCTCTGGTGGCGTCAAACCCTCTCACCGCGGCGCGGCCGGCACATTAGGCCGTGGGGATCACACATACCCGCAGGGACGAGGCGCCGTCTTCCCGGACCGAGAGGGTCCAGATATTGAAGAAAGCGGCACATTCGGCCGTGGGGGATCACGGATCGCCGGCAGGGATGAGGCGCCGTCTTCGCAGACAGAGTGTCCAGCTTTTGAAGAAGGCGGCACATTAAACAATTTCCAGGTCCACGCTTGACAACAACGCCGCAAGTTTATCAGCGGAAACTAGCGAAACCAGATGGCTAATCGAAACTGTTCCTCGCGCAGAATGCAGCGAAAAAGCTTCTGACGCGAAGAATTCGATGCAGGTCGGTGACGACAGCGCCACTAGTGCTGCACCTTGACAGCTGTCTGCAGTTGGCAGCTCTAAATAACCATATCAGTGCAAACGGAGGCTCCGAGGCTCGGCCAAGTTGACTCAGAGCACACACGGAACGGGTTACGGAAAGTGGGCTTACAGTACACACCGAACCGGCATTCTATCCAATAAAGTTAGCAAACAACGGTATTAAAAATACCCTTCTAAACTTGTGCGAGTAAAGTAGGCTCAGAGCACACACGGGAAGGGGTGCAACAGGGTTCGGAGCACAGGCGGGACGGATATGGCAAGTTGGCTCAGAGCGCATACACAGGACGGGTATGGCAAGTAGGTTCAGAGCGCACAGGAGACGGGTTTTAGTAAGTGAACTTAGTACAGGTGGGACGGGTATGGTAAGCTAAATCAATCAAAATATAAATGCCAGGTCTAAGATCACGGCGTCAAAGCTCTAATCAAGACAGTTCTGTACAATTTGGAGACAAAGCTCCGCAAGCGCCCCTCAAGGCGTCGGTGCATGGCCCCTGTAAGGGCCCCTGGCCGACGTGAAAGGAACCTGGACCGACGATAGGCGCACTGGGCTGACAGAAAGGGTCCCGGGCCGATAAAGGCTGACGGCGGAGCCCAAGTCGAAAAGGGCCCATGGTCTAATGCACAGGGCCAACGCGTTTGAAATGGGGCCTGTGACTTGTAGAAGATCTTGGGTCATCAAAGAGGGCACCTGAGACGACGGAGGGTGGGCCCACTGGCGGATCTAGCCCACCGGTTTGGGGGGGGGGGCAACTTTCGGTTTTCGACGTCAGCCCCTCCCCTCCCCCTCCCCAGTGGCGTACCTAGGAATTACATCAGGGGAGGGGTCGAACGGATTTGGAGGGTGCCCCTTCTCCCGCTATTTTTGGTTAAAAGCACCGGATTTCGACCACTATTTGGCAAAGGGGCCCATTTGAAGAAGAATAAAAAATTTACAACACAATTTCCTGTGTAGGGGCCCCAGCATACTTCCACCGTTTCTATGTTACCGGATTTTTGTTCTTGTTTACCAAAACGTTCACGTTCTCGTTCAACGTCTTGTACCACGTCAAAGTTCATGCACGTGTACACACTGGCGGATCCGATTTTGTCAACTCTTGCTGTAAACAGAACTTAGAGCATGGAATCTTCGATGTGTGTTAGAATCTACTATGCTACCATACTGGCTTCCAAACAATTTTTTTTTTAAACTTTAAAATTGGAGATTCTTTCATCCAGACACTATTTTTCAACCTCGGCAAAGGTTACTGCATTTTAATTTAGTTGACTTCTGTTGGTTTCGGGGGGGCAAAAGACACTATGGCCCCCTTTTAAGCGCTTCGGGGGGCATGGCCGGAATGGCCCCTCCCTGGATCCGCCAGTGTAAATACATACCTCCTCTTGCTATTCTTCTTGAAAAAAATCAGTCAATGTAGCCTGTCTCTTCATCTTAGCAACCCCAACACCAACATACGAAACATGCTGCTCAACTGGGCTCAACTGGTCACTCGCACAAAACATCCTGTTCAAATTCCGCTTTCGAAATCTGGCTCATTGGGTCCGCTTGCCCGTTACTGGCTAAACAAACTTCATGAACCTATCTGACGAAGGAATAATGAAACTGCTGATTTCGTCATCTCTTGCTGTAAGCAGAACTTCAACAGCATAGAACCCTCGATGTGTCAGAATCTACTATGCTACCATATTGTGCTTCCGAACAATTATAACAAAATACCTGTAAAATTGGAGATTATTTCACCCCGAACGCTCTATTTTTTAACCTCAGCAAAGGTTACTGCATTTTAATTCAGTTTACTTTTGTTGGTTTGGGGGGGGGGGCAAAAGACACTATGCCCCCCCCCCTTTGAAGCGCTTGGGGGGGGCCATGGTCGGAATGCCCCCCCTGGATCCGCCAGTGGGTGGGCCTAGTTGTCGGAGAGGACCTCGGGCCGTCAGAAGAGGTTCTTGAGCCAGCGGATGAGCCCCAAGCGGTACAAGAGCCCCTGACCTGATGAAGGGGCCCAAGCCGTTAAAAGAAGGCCTCCGGCCTGACCGAGGAGGCTCTGGATCGCTCAGGAGGGCACCTGCGTCGACGGAGAGAACCTCTAGCCGCGGGAGGACCCCGGACCGTCGGACAGGGTCCAGAGCCGGTATGAAGGGCTCCTGGGCAGATGGAGGCCGAAGTTGCACAGGGGGTCCCTCGCGTGATAGGGGAAGCCCAAGCTTTTGAAGAGGGGAATCTGGCCGGACGGAGCATGCACGAGCCGTGAAATAGGGTCTCTGAGCCGACGGATGGGGTCCCGGGCCGGATGTGCAGAGCCACTGGATCGGCTTTGGCTCACGCTGAAGGAGAGGGCCCAGGGCTGACAGCGGACTTTAGGCCAATAAAGAGGCCCCCAATCTTCGGAGACGATTCGGGCCGAAGCAGAGGGTCCGCGGTGCTATGTAAAGGGACTCTAAACTCATGGAAGGGCTCCGGGCTGTTAAAACGCAGTGGTGTTTCCAAGGAGTGCAGAGGCACCCGCCCTCTGGCGGGTCAGATGGGGTCCTCAAGGCGACCACCCCGGGAGGCCGAGATATAACCGAGGAAAAATGCAATTTAACATCTAACAGCTTGTGTGGAAAGGGCCCTTGAGACCTGAAGACGTCCACCCTGATGGCTGGCAAGGATCGTGAAGACGAGAGAAGGTCCACCCGATAGCTGGAATGCCCATGCAAGCTTGGAAGAGCAGTTTCAGCTGGAACTGAGAGCTCAGGACAGCTCAGGTCAGCAGGGCACCTGACAGCCAGAGAGAGAGCTGGAATGCCCTTTGGATCTGAAAGGCCCCTGAGGCATGAACAGAGCCACTAAGAGCTGAAGAAGACTAGTGAGGACCCATCTCAGATCTGAAACGCAACTGAGATTGTCGCTAAACAAGAGTATTGAGGACTGTGGTGGATCCCTAAAAATAGGAGAGGGCCTTGAGGGATGAAGCGGATCTCGTCAGAGTCAGAGAGGACTAGACTGGGATTCTCCTGAGGTTGAGGAGAACGGTCGGTCCCTGATGGATGAACAAGGTCCCCTGGGAAATAAGAAAATCCCTGTTAGCTGGCGATTGGTGTGTGGAATACCGAAGACCATCTTCAGAGCTAGAATGTTCTTGAAACCACAAAAGCTGTCGATAACTAGAATGGGCTCCTAACAGCTTTAGAGGTCTCTTTAGTGCTAGCAGAGCTCCTTGAGAGCTAAGGAGAGTCCCTAAGGCTAACGATGGTTGTGAGGAATACTGAGATCCAGCGTCAGGGCTAGAAAGACTGATGAAGTGGGAAGGGTCCCTAACAGCTGGAGATGACCCCTGACGATTGAAAACGGTCACTGAGCGCTAGAGAAGACTGGGCTGGGATGCCCAAGAGGCTTGTAACGAGTCCCTATGAGAAGAACAGGACCCTGAGATCTCAAGACAGCCACTAAGGGGGCTAGCGATGGTTGTGACGAATACTGACAACCAGTTTCAGAGCTAGAATGTCCTTGCTAGCCCGAAAGGCTGTCGATGACTGGGGAGATCCCCCGAGGGTTTGAGAGGACCGGATTGTGATACTCTTGAAGCTTGGGAGGAACACTGAGGGATGAACAGAGCCACCTAAATGCTAAGGAGAGTTCCGATAGCTGGCGATGTTTGCTAGAAATTGTGAGGCTTGTCTCAGATCTGCAGCATTCCCCGAAAGCTCAATAGGTTTGTCGAGGACTGGAAATGGCCCATGCAAGTTGGAGAGGGCTCCTGACCGATGAATCCTGACCAATTCCTCTGGGAGCCAGACTGGACTGAGACGTTCCTGAGCTTTGGGATGAGCACCTGAGAGATCGGGGGCACCTGAGAGCTAGTAGGGTCCTTTGGAACTGACAACGGGTGTGAGGAATACTGAGGGCCAGTGCGATAAGATATTGAAAGCTATAAATGCTGCCGAAGAATAGGAAAATCAGCCACAGCACCTCAGCGGCGGCGGCCGTCCCTGTGCCCAGAGGCGCAGTCAATGAGATCACAGGGCCCGAGTAGCTACGGTCACTCGAGCAGTGACAAAACAGACAGCCCAGCGATAGCCGTGATGAAGCGACCGCTCCAGCGGTGCCAGTTGCTTCGCCTTGGACCGGGGTGACACCGGTTAAGCGAGAAGAAAGAAAATAAACAAGTTGCAGGATGCTGTGTGCTGAACATAGCTGGTGAGGCATGTTGCTAGCCTTCCCCTGTCCCAAAATCTTACACTTATTTTTTCCCCGCTGGTATTCACGCCTCATTGTGAGAAAGTATGACGGGGTTGAAAAGGCACAACAATGTGGGTCCCACTCTTATCATGAACACCATCCCTATTAAACTATGTCTGAACGTAGTGGATAATCTCAAGCTGTGCAATCTCAAGCTATAGCGCTCTGCAATCAAGCTATAGCGCTGTACATTGCCGGAACTCTGCATATTTACACTGTCACGGACAAACGGTAGGCTGCCGCCACAGAGACAACACATATTCTTCACTCAGGATGGCATAAGTCAGATCGGCTCGCGAACAGCGGACAGCGTGTCTGCCATTGAATGGGAAAATCGCCGTGCCAGGCTGAAGAACATATCATTTAGTCGTCGATCGTTACGATTGCGGAACAAATCGACACGTAAGCGTGCGAGGCCGAGCGGTCGAACCAACCCTCGGACGGGAGCGAGGTTGGTGTCTCGCGTTAGGTACCACGCGACTCTGAAAATATCATCGGTAGGCGCACACTACCAGGAGAACACCGACACGCATTACTTAAGCGGTAATCGACTAATCAGCAATACTCCTGAACGGTTCAGGTGCAATATTTATATGGACTAAAAAGCAGCCAGCTTACAAGAGCCAGCGTCCGACGAGGATGGCACCTGAGGCTCAATACAACCTCCATCTGTCCATACGTGCCGAACACTCACTACCCGCTTTCAATCACAGCATTAGTCAAGCGAAGTATGCACAACTCGTCCCGGACAGAGCTGTACAGGTGCATCGCCTCACCTACCACAGTGTTATTGTCTCCCCGCCGCACCAGCTCGGCTGCCCCTCCCCTCCCTGGGACAGCCAATAGTGTTCGCCCCCACCACCTCGACTGCTCCCCCCCTGGGAAAGCCAATAATGGCTGGAAGCCAATCCCGGCAGGAACAAGTGGGCTGCAGCGGGAGCCGCCACTGATGAGGGTTCGACGTCAACAGCTGGTCTAAACTCAGCCCAGGCCTTGCACAGATCTCCAGCTGATACATAGACCAGCCACAAATCACAGCAGACCGCCGGCGCCACTGACGTTGCTCCAGTATAGTTAACTTCACAGACACCGACTGCGACACGCCCAACACACCTTGGCGTATCCTGGGGATTGTGTCCATTGCTCTGCATCGCATGCATAAGCGCATGCTTTTGTTATGTTTTTACGTTATTTATAACAATTCAGCTTGCCCTGAGCAGTGAGAATGCAGTGAGAAACGCACCCACCCCCTCCCGCCACACACACAATTTCTGGCGCCTAATGTTTTCCAATGCCTGCACTGTGGGTGAAAGCTGACGCAACACGTAAACCCATTCACTGTTGGCGGTCCCGACATAGCCCACTTCTCCAAAAGTTTTGCCCTACTTCCTGCTCCCCACTGAATATGCGCATCTTCCGTATTGAATAGTGCATCGCAACCACGAACTGGTCGCTGTCACATTTGGCAGGGTTCGGCATGAGGTGCAAAGGGATAGCGCATAATAGATGATTTCAGCTATCGCTCTCAGCATCCGCGGCGTCCATATCGTCCATATCGTCCACAACGTCCACAAACGTCCATGGCGTTTACAGAGTACACAGCCACACGCTACCAGAGCGACGTATGGCATGATGTCGAGCGCCGGCACTGCAGCACAGGTCCGGCGAGGAGCACCGCTACAGTGTCATATGGCTGGCAAGGATCACCGGTGTAGTATCACAGGTCCGGCGAAGAGCACCGCTACAGTGTCACAGGGTTGGCAAGGATCACCGGTGTAGTATCACAGGTCCGGCGAAGAGCACTGCTACAGTGTCACAGGGTTGGCAAGGATCACCGGTGTAATATCACAGGTCCGGCGAAGAGCACCGCTACAGTGTCACAGGGCTGGCAAGGATCACCGGTGTAGTATCACAGGTCTGGTGAAGAGCACCGCTACAGTATCACAGGGCTGGCAAAGATCACCGGTACAGTATCACAGGGCTGGCTCTCAGAATACCGGTACAGCATCACAGGGCTGGGAAGAAACATGTGATGTGGTATTGCATACTGGTATCGCAGGGCTGGTAAGAATCACCGGCACAGCAAGCACCGGTATGATATCACATGGCTGGGAAGGAGCACCGGTATGGTATCACAGGGCCGGTGAGGAGCATAGATACAGCATCATAGTGATTATGAGATAGAGATAGTATCACTGGGGGTTGGGAATGACCACTGATATAGCATCACAGGGCTGGGAAGGAGCACCGGTATGATATCACAGGGTTCGGAAGGAGCATCGCTATAGTATTAGAGCGTTCGTGAGCTAGCTATATATTTGGGCTTGATGAATCATCGATTTCATTCGTCAAAACACCCATTATGATATTAGATATTCACACGTCGATGCGACGCAGATACTAGCAAGACCTGCGGAATAGTAAAATATTAGTAGCGACGTGTACATATGTTACGTTGTAATGTCGTTCAGACTGTTCCACGTGGTTCATAGATCACAAAGAAGGATACTTCGGTGAGGTAATAAAAAAAGTTGCCCTGATTGGGCAATACTAGAGTTGTTGCTATTGGGGTTTAGGGGCGCATCAACTGCATAGATTATACAGCGCCCAGGTAATACTAGAGTTGTTGCCAAATAAAAAATCACTGAGTGACACGAGACTGCATACGCCCAAAGTGACGTCCACGCTCCTCGTCATAACCGGGGCAGGAGAGCAGGCCATGACACACAGATAGGCGGGCGTGACATTTCGGGCAGCATAGTATGTCAGCAAACGACACAGCAAGAGTGAGTGAGCGGTATGTATGTCCTATTCTCAAGCAGTATTGCGCTATTTCGCCTCGCCTATTTCTACGTGAGTGCGAACTCCATTTTTCAGGACGATGTTTTATATCTCTGAGCTTATTATCAAGTAGTACGTTTCAGGAAGCTTGCCATTTAGCATGCACAGATGTAGAGATCGTTTGGAAGTGGTCCCGGGCAGGGAGAGGTAGGGATCGCATGCATGGAGTTTGTGAGCCGGGCTGGTGAGCCTCGGTACAGCATCACAGGGCAGGTGATGAACACCGGTGCAGTATCACAGAACTGGAAAGGAGCACTGGTATGGTATCAAAGAGCTGGTGAGGAGCACCCGTACAGCAGCACAGGTATGCTCGCGTTGGCTACTCACACCACCGCGACGGCTACTCACGTGATCGCGGCGGCTACTGACGCGATCGCGGTGGCTACTCACGTGGTTGACGACGTTGGCGTTGGCTCCGGCCAAACAGAGCAGGCTGGCAATGACGGGGAAGCCGTGCCACACGGACATGTGCAGCGCTGTCTCCGCATGCTGTGCCGGCGAACACACGCGCACACACGCAGGTCACACCGGGGCCGGCGGCGAACACACACACACACAAACGCACACACAAGTCACAGCGGGCCGGCTCTCCAGCGGGCCACCGCCGAATGTATCTGCCGAACAGAGTACAGTGTGGCCGGGGCATGCCGATGCATTGAAGGATGAGCAGGTGTGTGCCGCAAACGTTTCCAGCTCAGCATGAAGTTAAGGTTGTTCAATCTCTGTCGAATTCAAGGAACGGCGCCGCTGTGACAAATGCATCTAGAACGTCGCGGGACTCAAATGCGAATAGTCCTCAGAAATTCACATAGTTAACGAAATGCTGCAGATATGATGTCAGATGAAATCAATATTGGAAATACTTCGCGGCCAGCTTCCCGACAGAGTGCTCCCAACTGAGAAGACAGATGATGGGCTGGATTGCGAGTAGACATATGATTGGCTGGATAAGTATCCGGGACAGACGATCGGCTGGATGGGCATCCGATTTCAGTCGCAACAACTGCTGGAGATATCTGCTTCCGCGACTGTTCGGTGGGACGGAATGGCGTCAATACGTGGCTGAAGGTTCAGTTATTCTTGAAAGAACCCGATGTTTCAAAAATATTGTCTTTGAACGATGAATTTGCTGCCTTACACCAGCCTACTATCTGACATGCCTTATTTTATGCAAGCGCCATCTTATGCACCGACCCCATAAGCCTTATCCATGGGCTAACTCAATACATGATTTGAAACGCACATTGTGCAATTTGGGGTGCGCGCATCCTCGTGTACGTCTAATATGGAACAGCCTCTACAATGACACTGTCCTTGTCTGACAAGATTAGAGCCTCTCTATGCAATTGTTACACGTCGAGCGTTCGCGAAAACCGTGTTCTCCGAATTACGCTATGTACGATTTTAATGATGGTCTAAGTTGAACTCATGGCGGGAGATGTGCGCCAGTGGCCGGGAAAGTACAGGGAAGGAGAACGAACCATCACCGATGAGCTCCCAAATTAGTGGAGAATTCGTCGTGGCTGTGACCAGAAACTGAAGTAGTCGGCCGGTTGGCCATTGCCTTTATGCCGCGTCGACTGCTTAGGTTGCACAGCGTCGCATATATCTCACGCCGATTGGTCGCAAGCGGGGAGAAGCGGCAGCTGAGACTCGAACCCACACCCTTTCGGTTGGGAGACGATTACCCTACCCCTGGACCACTGACCTCCGCCTGATATAAATGTCTTAAGGGGGTGAGGGAAAATTGTTGGGTTTGTCTTCTCAAAAGAACGGAAAACTCCATCGACAGCTGTACCACTGCGGTAGATATGGTGAACACAGTGCAATTGTATTACCTTTTAAACAAACTAAAAGTTGTACTTTTATATTACCACGCCTTATTCCAGCGCCGAATAGCCTGGAGAAAATAGAGCAACGCAATGTCAATCGAAGCCTCCAAACCTCGGTTCCATGACAAGCGGCAGAAGAGCGAAGGAAGCTGGTTGCATCGGCATACGACACCACACAGTAATCTGTTCCGACAACAAAACATGCCGAAAAAAGCAAACAGCCCATTAAAAAACTAGCTAATTCATAACAGCAGAGCTGGCCAAAAAAAACCGAGTGCATGCAAATAATCTGGATAAGAATAAAAACGAAGGACAAGCAAACACAGCAGACACACATGCAAACAGAGTTGATATAATCATAATTGATACCATCACATCTTTGTCGATAGCTTGACACGAGAATATCAAATAAGTGTTCGGTGAACAAATGAGGTCACTTTCGGTCAGTTAGCAGCACGACACTCATGTGTAGATACAATAACCCCCAGTCCTCGGAGCTACGGCTTTAGCACGGACGAATAATAAGATTAATTAGTAAACAAATCAGTTGCATACCTACTAACCACGTAACCTACCATTAAAATCGGCTGGTGTGAAGTTAACTAATATGGAAGCAGATTGGATCCTAACTTTTTAGACAAAAAAACATATTAAAGAGCTCATGAGAACGATAAAAGTTAGCTGGTATGACCCTTTGAAAACACTTCAATTAGCTTTCGGGGCTATTGGCGGTTCCATAGTCGGATTGTATATTCCATCTGACGACAGAGTCGCTAGGAACCCCGAAGGTGTTTTTACAGTGTCATCTCTGATAACGTACGGATCCTAATTGTGTTGCCAGCTCCGCGGCCAAGCAAGCTATAAATATTGCTTTCAACGTTTTCGGATTGCCAGCGTAAATTGGGAGAAATCGATCGCGAACAATTAATTTTCCTTAAGAAACCATTCATTGAAGCTCATTTCCATATGAACTTAAAGACGATCACTAAAATGTGGCTCATGAATAAGTAATCAGTGCTAGCGTTGCTCGACCATGCAAGTCGTTTATGATACATAACGTAAAACTAGATGTGCACAAAGTAAAGCGATGCCGTTAAAAGAGGCTGCAATACAAAAAAAAGAACCACAAGTATTATGCTGCCAGAAATTACCATTTCCAAAGAAGTGCCACGGTGGGCCTCCAAGAAACCTTTGACTGGCCTCTAGCTGCAGACTCTGACCATACCTGGCCGGACCATACGCTATATACACTTGCCAGTAAAATGCCACCGGCATGTCGAGACAAGGATGTAAATATTGTTCCAGCTTGAGACAGCTTCTAAATCTTACTTAATATAGGTACTAAAATCAGAATTTGGGCCTATGTTGATGTCAGGAATCAGTTGATTGCTGCTCCATTTCCATTGAATATCACAAATTCTGAAGGAAGATTTTGTGTTATTTGCATCCTGAAGTCCAGCAGAGCGAATCTGGGCACACGTGCCAATAAATATCCTCACCGATCCAAGTGCGCCATGGCCAAATATCACCGACGGAAGTCGAGAGGCGGCAGCAGCGACTTACCTCGTCCGGATGTCCAGGTTGGTGTGCGCCTCACAGAGCAGGTGAGCGATGGCCGTGTGGCGGGAGTGGCGGGATTGGCGGGAGCCAGGAGTGGCAGGAGTGGTAGGAGTGGCGGGAGTGGCGGCAGCAGCGGCAGCAGCGACTTACGTCGTCCTAGATGTCCAGATTGGTGTGCGCCTCACAGAGCAGGTGAGCGATGGCCGTGTGGCGGGAGTGGCGGGAGCCAGGAGTGGCGGGAGCCAGGAGTGGCGGGAGCGGCGGGAGTGGCGGGAGTGGCGGGAGCGGCGGGAGTGGCGGGAGCGGCGGGAGTGGCGAGAGTGGCGGCGGCAGCGACTTACGTCGTCCTGGATGTCCAGGTTGGTGTGCGCCTCACAGAGCAGCTGGGCGATGGCCGTGTGACCATACCTGGACGCCACGTGCAGCGGTGTCTCCCCGTGCTGCGGACATCCGTCTCATTAGTCATTGACTGCGCAGCTCGACACGAGCATGGCCAATGGCTGCCTGCTGCCAGGCCACGGTGTCGGAGAGCGTCGTCATCAGGCTCGGAACATAGGCATCAACAGCTGACCATGCTGATGAGCAGTTGTGTCATCATTCGCCGTCACGCACGGGGGATGCGTGCACCCCACTAGTTAATTAAATGGGAGTGGATAAGCCAGGGCTGGCGTAGCTCGACTTCCAGGAGGACATGGGACATAAACTTACCCGGGTTCAGTTTGACACGGCACCTCATTTACAAATAACATGACACGCTGAAGGTATCTACCCTTGCCCGTATGTATGTGCGTCGTAAAAGTCTAGGACGCATGCAGTTGAAGAAGCCATGATAACAGAATACTTATCAGTGCGAAGATATTTTAGGAGAGTGTATCATTGCAATGCCTTCAGCAAGAACAACTCAAGAACAACACCCTGCCCCCCCCTCATCGACAAATGAGTGCAGCCGATCTCCGGGAATTACCTTTTGTTGTTGAACGTTGTCCGTGAACGAAAAGGTTCAGTTCAGATTAAGGTTCAGTTCAGATTAATCAGTTATCTGCGGTACGACGTGGGTCATGCTGCGAAAAAAGGCCTAGGAAAATACAATTGGCGAAGTGAGAGGAAAAATGCCTCGAGGAATAATGTCGAGCCCGACAAGTTATATTAAATGGTATGGAGCTTTATTAACAAGTTTGCACCTCATCCAACAACAAAAATAAAGTTGGGTGGTTTCTTCTCAACATGGCACCAAACTCGTCGGGGTGCTTCTGGTGGTTTGTGTCTGCTGATAACAGTCGGAAGCGTATTGGCCTGAACTCGCGGCTCCGATACACTCACCACCCAACAAGACAAGCATATCAACCATTTGGTCATGCACACGAATAAATGTATTTGTATATCGCCTGTAATCTCATCTTTGTCACGATGTTATGATATTACGACGTTGCTATGACGTTGTAAGATCCCAGGATATCTTTGGATAGCAGTGCAAGACTGCAGTCAGGTGACACCGGAGCAAACATCCCACTCATCCAGACAATCCAAATGATCCAAATTACATTTTTACCATGCCAAATGACCCATGGCTGGAAGCCTTGCGGGCGCAGCAAACAATCTAGACAATCTCACGGGAGGGTGTCTTCAACATCTGGTAGGTACAAAAAGTGTTTCAGACAATCTTGTTCACACATACTGCACTTCTGGGGAAATGCCATTGGCTTAGATCTTACTTCAAAAACAACTTCCGAGTTGGCACCAGGTCTCCGTCCAGGAAGACAAACACTGTTGTTGAGAACGCTGAGCCCTCGGGTGATAAATAGCCACACGGCTACGAGACAGGGATGTTGTTTTGTGAAAATGCTCGTAGTGTTCTTAAAGGGATTGTTCCAGTTATTTATATCATTTTACAAAAACACTCTCCAGGGAGTATTTGGCAATGGAAATGTTTATTGACAGCAACGTAATGGCGCATTTTGGGTATCCAACATCAATAATTGACGCCACTCATTTCATCTATCGTTATTCCAGATGGTATCGATACTGGAACACAAGATGATTAATCACTGGAACAGACAGGGGATCCAGCCGTATATAGTGATCTGCTGATGGAGGGGCTTCGATAGCCAACCCAGCAAACATATATAATAAAGTAGTCCATGGTCGCCGGGCATCCCACAGACTTCTCACCACTATTAATACCCCACATAGACACCAATACCCATTGCTATTTCACAGGCGAACCGAAGATCCCACCTTGTTGCAGAACAACAAAGAGCATCCAGTGCTATTCGATAAGCGCCATTAATATGGTTCGTCGACGCTTTCTGTGTTGGCAATGGTCTTCCATTACCCCAGCGTGTCGTGGTCGGCGTGAAGCGCCATCCGGTGCCGACGACGAGCACGTTTGTCGACCAACAGCCGGTAGCACTTCTAACTTAGGAAGTGGGAAGCTATGAAAATGACGTCTTAGCATTCTTCAGACTGGTGATCAGAATTTATAAATCACAGTGTAGTGTATTTCATGTTTAGCGAACGGGAATTTTTGTCATTATTTAAGTTCGCAATAATAGTTTATGGCCGCCAATGTGGACGGCAGGACGGAGTTGTTTTTAAATACTGCCGTGTATTCTCCGAACCGAATATTCTCCACAAAATCCACTCAGGATATGATGGATGAAGGTGGCTTTCTATGGCAATTCATGTTTTGCATTTCCACGGGTGCTGATGATTAATCTAACGAAAAGGGTGAGAAGTTCATCGCAAAGAGGTCTCTGTTGGTTCCTATGTGTCATTACGAACTCCACGGACCATTTCCTTCGTGGACACTTGGCAACTGCCCAGACAAGGTACTGCGGGCAGGTTCCTCAATGAGATGGTTCGAATCGTGGTGTACGAGCCGATTTGGTATGCTAGTCAGCTGTCCCATCAAATTTAGAAAATCCTAAGGTTATTTTGGCAACATTGTATTTCAACAAATGAGTACAAAACGGCTCCTGTCCCACTAGGTTCAAGCCGATTCCTGCATTGATTGTTCGAAAGTTACATTGGACGATAACCGATGAAGTGAGTTAAAATGTGAAAACAACTAGGCCGATTTGAAGAGATAAAACAATTATGGAAGGGTTCATGGCAGGCTTGCTATTAGCTTTTAATTCCGGGAAGGCGTATGCAACTCTGATACTTCATCAAAGGCCCATCTCTTCAACGAAACGCATGAACAGCACTGAAAATGTCATGGGTGCAGCAGTTTCAATCGCAATTACTCATTCGTGCTGTCATCAATTGATCTGTCAAAGGGCTGATGCGTACATGAGGAAAGATACAATTACGGAACATTTAAGAAGCCTGTGATAGCCTCAGCATTACAATTTCTCAATTCTAGTCCGTCCACGGTAATTCTCATCACGGCACCACTGCACCTGACGCGCACGAACACAATCGAACTTGGTATCATCTTGTAGCGCTGGTCGCTTAAGTGAGTGAGGAGACTCAGCAATCCGCAACACAGCAGTGCCAGCAGTTCCCAGTTCTCGTCACCAAGCTGCCGTAAGTTTGAACATGATCATTTACCATTACTATTCAGGCGTGCAGATGGCTCGCGCGACACAAATCTTCACTCAGCGACCAAACATTGTCTCTAGCTCGGCTAGAGTCTCCTTCCAGGTCAAACTGCGCCCTGCGTCCGCATGTCCGTCATGCCGCGTTCAAGCAGGGACGCGTCTGTGGATGGTTTGCTGGCAGTGCGAGATTACCTTGTTTCTGTTGTTGATGTGCACACCCTCCCTGATCAAGTAGTTGAGCACGGCTGAGTGGCTGTGGCGGGCCGCCCAGTACGCCGAGTTGTCGCCGTTGCCGTCCAGCTGGTTCAGGTTGGCTCCTTTGGCACGCAGAACTCGCACCACCTCCAGCTGGCCCAGGCCGGCCGCCACGTGAAGTGCAGTCTCCCCGTGCTGCAGCAAAAGGGACCGCGTCCAGGCTAACTCACTCGACTATCGTGCCGGTCAAAAGGCACCGCGTCCAGGCTAACTCGCTCGACTATCGTGCCGGTCAAAAGGCACCACGTCCAGGTTAGCTCACTCAACTATCATGCCGGTCAAAAGGCACCACGTCCAGGATAACTCGCTCGACTATCGTGCCGGTTAAAAGGCACCACGTCCAGGTTAACTCACTCGACTATCGTGCCGGCCATGGGGCTCCACGCCCGGGCTAACATAGACTACCGGGTCGGCCAACCTCTTATTCCCGCCAAGTGGACAACTGGCGGGCTTGAAATTACAACAGATGAAGCAGGGTCTGCAGAGTTGGCAGATTTTCATGTCAACAGCAACGCATGGTATCAAATTGCAATTTCAGCGACATGTATACTTCAGGTATCAGAGGTCGGGCTATTGCAGAATATTAGGGATCCAGCAAAGCTGAATTCAATGTGCTGTGAGCTACTGAATACAACACGCGTTGGAGGTGCCGGTCCGTTGTGTCCCTGTAACTATTGGGGGGGGGGGGGGGGGACTCAGATAGGATAGGCATACACAAGGGATACCCAACATGGATTTCGATCTGGGATACCTTGCGTGAAATGACCTCCTGGAGTTCATGGAGTATGTAACTACAGAAGTTGGCAATAGAAGTAGGATATCTGCAATGTACTTGGATCTCAGCAAAGCCTCTGATAATGTTCCGCACAAGCGTCTAATTCATCAGCTGGAGCAGCGCGGGATTGATGGAAAAGTTCCACAATAGATTGAAGCATGGTCAGGGGAAGCATACAAAGAGTAGTATCAAATGGATATAAATCTGAATGGAAGGATCATCTGAGTGGAGTGCCACAGGGCTCCGTTCTAGGTCCACTTCTCTTCATCATCTTCGTGGAGAACTTTGAGGTATGACTCAGGAATATGGTGTTTAAATTTACTGATAAATTCAAGCTGGTAGGAAGGGCTAATAATAGTGATGAATCTAGCAATATTCAGCTAAATTTGGAGGACCTAAGAAGCGGGCTGATAAATGGCAGATGTCTTTCAACTATGATAAGTGTAAGACTATGCATCTAGGGAATGGGGGTGGGACATTATTTAGAAATGCAGTGGGAGGTAGCGAATTACATGTCATTAAAGAGGGAAAAGGTGTCGGTCTGCTATTTTCAAATGGCCTTAAAGCAGAACAACAATATACCCCAGCAAGGAATAGGGCAATCAGAATACTAGGAATCTTGAATAGGAGTGTGAAACACAAGAGCAGGAAGTTGGTTGGTTATTGGTTTACGACACGTCGACCGTTGGTGTGCGTGCCAATCCCCTTGGTCGCGGGCGAAGAGTAGCGACAGGTCAGACTCGAACCCACAACCTTTCTATTTTGAGAAGAACATCCCCCCCCCAAACCCCCCCCCCCCCAAGAGCAGGAAGTTATGAAAATTGTACCTCGCCTATGTGCCACTTGGAACATTGTGTACGAGCATGGGGTCATTACTTAGAACGAGATATAGGCATGTTTGCAATAGCGCAACCAGGGGAGGGGATACGGGGCTATAGCCCTACCCCTACACTGATGAAAATATTTACACCCATAATGCGGAAAATCACGGCGACAAAACAACACCTTTATAAAGAGTTAGGTAAGCAGAATAATGGGTGTACGTTGAACATTTTAGCTGGTTCAAAAAGGGGTGTTTTTCAAACTCTTCAGCTCCCGCAATCCCGCTAGAGTTTTGTCAGTACCACATCAGTTCATTAATACCTCACTAAGGATGTTCGTTCACACCCATTATGGTAGTGTTACACCGTCCGGCCACGGATCCCGGAAAGCTTCAAAATAACACCCTTCTGAATCAGAAGTAACCCAACACTTAGGGTGTAGCTATACACCCAAAACTATGGGTGTTCTTCTACACCCTCTGGTGTGGTAGCACACTTCAAAAGTACATGTTTTACATTAAAAAATGTGCACAGAATTTGCATGACATAGGCATATAAATAACCTTGCATCGCCAACGCGCACCATACTTTAACGCTTCAAAGGATGAATATTTTCACTGTACGTCGCCAAAACCTGAAAACAGTTACAACTCATTTTTCAGTTGTATTGAACACAACCGATCAATGCGAGATCAAGCGAGATAGCCAAACGTATTAGTCAAAATACCGCTTATTACAGCACTTGTCACACCGGTGAAGAAACGAGTCGCATCCACTAAGCTACCGAGCTACGGTACAGAAACGCTATTTCAATAGATACTTCAAAATTTACAGGTTTGGATAAAGGATAGGGTCTTACCGGAGACACCGAACTACGGTACGGAACTACGCTAATAGTTACTTCAAAACTCAAAATGTTTGGATGAAGGATAGGTTCGTATCCGGGACTGAGATGCCATCGTCAATTCCCAACACATATTGCTGAATGAAAGCTCAGAAAGACCTTTTGAACGTTTTGAACGTTTTGTTTTGAACGTTTTGAAAACTGACAGTTAAAGACCGAGTGTGCCAGCATAAACATCAAGACAACCAACTCAGAACTTTGGACTGCTGTCTCTCCACGCATATGGTGTACACTACAGTCAACTTCTAGAGGTGCGGGCTACCGTCCCGTGGCTGAGCGGAATCCGTCAGCCAGGGCTCTCGGAGCACGGCCATGGTCTGTTTGAGGACGCTTTCTGCAATGAAGGCAGTATGCCTTGTTAGAGTAGATACTCATGCAACGATACCAAATTAACCCGGCAGTCGTTGGCGTGTTCTCCCATACACCAATCACTGGGAGGCTTTTAACCCCCAACTCCGGAACCAAAGGACGGGAGAATGAATGGACCGATAAATCTGGGAGCGTATTTAACCAGAGATGAGGTGCATCAAAGTTCAACGGGTCTCCCTATTTCTTAATCGGCAGAAAATGTCGGAAGAGAGAACTAATCATCGAATTGAATTAATCGTATTTTATCAGCGAACCCCCATCCGAAGCATTGCACACATCAAATATGGAACAGAACTATCATGTGACAACAATTAGCAAAACGTGGGAAGCCTAGCAGAAACCGAGGAACCGCAGGAAATTGAAATATGAAAATTTTACATTTTTGAGCGATTTGTACAGGTGTAATTTCAGCAGTGTGAGGTGATTTATCAAGGGATACCAAAAGAAAGACCATCGAACAGGATGGGGGAGTTAGGGTTGAAATCCGGTGAATTAGAAGCGATCGTGGTAGGTTGGGCCCTCTCCACAAGACAATTAATTTGGTCAATTTTTTTTTATAAATAAAAAAATCCTTTCAAAATAGTGGTCGAAATACAGGGACCTTTTTAATTGGGTAAGTGGGCCCCCTCCAAATCCATCAGCCCCCTCCCCAGCGCAAATCCTAGATACCCTACTGGTTCCGGCTTTATAACCTTGAAGTTTGAAATTGCATTGAAGTTGCACATTGCAGTAACTTGGTACATGTTAGCTTTCCAGGTAGGCTAAGCAAACATTGTCCTGGGATTTCAAACCTTAAGTGGAAACAAACCCCTAATACAAAGTGCAGAAATCATGATATTGTCCTGGATTTTTTGTCCATGACATTATACTTCCTGGATGATCATTCAATACTTTTTTTTCACGAAGATAGAATAGAGTTGTTCTAAAATTGGGAAAGTTTGCAAATTAAGGTAATTTTTTAATTCTTTGAATTTCCTTTTCCATGCAATGTTAACGAAAAGTGGTTAACATGATGCAACCACTCATTTCCTCTGCAAATGCATACTCTTCAGTTGGGAGGCAAAATAACACCAAAAAAACGTGGCTTGGAGTTGGACGTTTTCAACTGAAAAACCTAACCCATTCCGACCTGTTTTTTTAAGACAATAAAATGTTTCTTTTCAAATATAATTAAAAAATAATAATGTTCCAACTTCAAACAAAAGCCTGACCAAGCCTAACCAAACCTACCTCCTTCATGGAGGTAAAATGTGGGCAAAACTTGTCTCGTGGATACCTTCAACAATACTGAAAATGGTTCGTTGGAAAATATTTTGAAATGGTGGTTCGTTCAAACAATCTCACTTGCCAGGGGTGGACCAAGGAACCCTAATGGAGCGAGGCAGAAAAGGTGATGAATGTAATCTTCCAACAAACTATCATTGGATTTTGCCAACATTTTTTTGTTAAAAAACCTGATGTCTGTATTAGTTTGTATTCCCAAAAAACTCACGTTGGTGCTTTGTATCATTTTGTCAGACCTTTCGGTTGTTCCTCAGACCACAAACTATGGCACAGTGAGGAAAGATAAAGCAATTGATTCATACCCCAAAAGAGAAGATGGCAAGGTTGAATTCCTGCAAACAGTCTTCCTGATATTCATCAAGTTGCCAAGCATTTCTGTATTATTTTAGTTTAGGATATCCACCAGACAAGTTTTACACACATTTTTTCCTCCATGAAGCAAGCAAAAGGGTTAGGTTTCGGTTAGGTTAGGTTATGCTTTTTTTAGTTGGAAATTTTGTCCAAAAAATTGGGACTTTCTCCACAAAATCAGTTTTTTTCTTGAAAATCCTGTCATGCTAGGTTCGGTTAGGTTTCTTTATTACACAATGTGTGAGAACAAAAAATGTTTGAAATTTTTCATTTTTAAACATGATTTGTTTTCTTGCATGGAAGGTTAGATTATGGGTTAGATGGGTTATGTTACTTTTTTTTCTTTACTTTGAATGCTAATTTGTATGCTGTAATTACCCAACTCCAAGCACCTTTTTGGGTGATATTTTTCCTCCCAACTGGAAAGTATGCATTTGCAGAGGAAATGAGTGGTCACATCATGTTTAAAAGATCCATAAACATTGCATTGGAAAGAGAAATTCTAAGAAATCAACAATTACCTTCAACTGCAAACTTACCAGCATTTCAAATAGCTCCATTTCATTTCAACTCCATTGGCAGATGTAGTTTAAAAAAATAATATGCTCACATGAATGAAAATATTTCAAAGTTGAAAACTGAGGAAAGGTCAGGCAGTAAAAAAAAAACATTTAACTCACATGGGCTCAAGGGTGGGTCCAGGAATTGTAATAGGAGGCACTTCGTCTGGAGAGGCACCACTGTGAAAGTATCTGAAGTGGCACCTCAGGGTTAAACATTTGGCAGGGTGCACTCAAGCACATTAAATGGGTGCCTTTTCTCTCAGAGGGATGACTGGCTGAAAATTTTGAGGTAGGGGTGAACTCAAGCCTTCCTGGAGGGGTGCTTTTCCTGGTCAGAGACCTTCCATAGGGGAGGGGAACATGCTTCCAGTGTCCCCTTTATCTGCCCCTGTATAAGCTTCCCAAAGCAGCCATGGCCTCCCTGATCATGTATTTTTATCATAATCAGAGGCTTAGATACATCTAAAAAAGGGGTGACCAAATCTACTGATAGGGAGGGGGGGGGAGCCCCTCAAAAGCATAGAAATCGACATCCGTGTCCAGATAACCTGAACTATAACCCATCATGTTTTGCTTGTTGGCACAGAATAGGGATGAGTTGCATTGTCATTGCACCTAACTATACTTATGAAAGGCAGCTATACTGTGACATTATATTCCTGTCGCTTTGCATACATAATATTTCAAGAACAAAGCACATCGCAATCAGCTATAACAGATTTAGCTCACCTGTCGTGCTTCCAGCCGTGTGTTCGGAAACAATGGCGGCGCGAAGACGCCACTCGTCACTTATGTTAGCGCATGCGCAATGCATACAAGTAATCATAATGGACGCATTTGGTACTGTACGGGTGTCAAGTAACACTCATTTATCAGACAAATTTTCATATGGAGTGTTAAGGCACACCAAATACGAGGATAATGTGTCCATGAGCGAAATGAAATTGCAAAGGAGTAAGGGGAGCTACTGTCCAACTCTTAAAATGGGTGTAGACATCCACCCATTATGGAATGGGTTATCATTGCAGCCATATAGCTCACTGTGCATCCATGATAAGCGTTAATATGACTAGTTCCGCTCTGTTGAGTAACATTATGGGTATCATTTGGCTCTGCTTACACTGTTTGGTGTAAATATTTTTATCAGTGTACCCCACCGTCGTGCCAGAGGGCCCCATTTCGGCGCGTTCGCGCGCCGAAATTTAGCTTTGTTTGCCCGCTGGGAACCAGTAAAACTGTGAGCCCCATGAGAGGTGGTGAGCTCCGAAGAATTGCGTCGGTATTCTGAAAAATTGCGCTGGGTCTCGAAGAAAATCGCGCTTGGGCCCCACAAATTCCCGTTGGTTGGCTCTGGCTTTACGATGCATCAAGCAGATGACGCCATATGGCGTCGTCTGTCTCTCACCCTGTCAGGAAGGGTGGCACCAAGAAGGAATCGAACCCCGAACCTCCGGCGTGCCAGACGCTCAGCTTGACCACTGAACTACCGATGTCCCCACAAATTCCCGTCGAGTTCACAAAAATCCCGTTTGGGGGCCCAAAGTCAGCGGGGCCCAGAAAACTGGCGACGGGGCCGAAAATGGCACCGAGGGTCTCACAAAATCGCTCTGTGGCCCCAAAATTTGCATTCGGCCACAAAATTTCGCGTCGAGTGACCTATGTAAATATACCGGGGCCACAAAAAATCGCACCGGGCGCAAAAATTTTCATCGGGGCCCCAACAATTTATGTCGGGAGCCGAAATAAACACAGCGGAAGCACGAAAACTCGCTCCGTGGTCCGAAAACCGTACCAGGGTCCCACAAAATCGCGTTTGGGCCCAAATAAATAGAGCGGGGCCCCGAAAAATCGCACTGGGGCCCCAAAAACTCCCGTCGGAGCCACACAAATACTGGTGGGAGGGCCCTAGTAAATACAGCGAGGTCTCGAAAAATCGCACTGGGGCCACAACAATTACCGTCGAGTCTCCAAAGTATTGCGATCAGAGCCCCGAATAAAAACAGCGAGACCCCGAAACTCGGGTCGGACCCCGAAAATCGCAATGGTCGGAAATCACAATGACCTGACCAGCCTTGACCCCGCCCCGAATGACATCTGCGCGATGAGTCTCCTGTCAACTGCCATCGTTACACATTGTTGCCGATTGTGTGCAGCTACCATGCCGCACACCATACCGCACCAGCTATGCTTGGCTGGTGTGAGTTGTGTCAGGGTGTGGCGCGGCTGAGGTTAAAGTGGCAGGTGCTCCTGGGGAAAGCTGTCCATGCATCGAGCCATCGATGCTTCACACTCCACTGGCCGAACCTGGTCACACAGCCCGGTCACACAGCCCGGTCACAGCCAGGTCACGGTGTCCGGTCACAGTTCCAGGTCACAGAGCCAGGTCACAAGGTCACGTCATTTGAGGCAGATCACAGAGCCAGGTCACAGAGTCAGGCCACATAGCCGGCTCAAAGCCAAGTCACAGAACCAAGACACAGATCTAGATCACAGCGCCAGGTCGGGCGTCGTCCCCACACTATACTAACACGGCACAGTTCCCACGCAGACCCAGACGGCACAGTCCCATACTAGACTAGCATGGCACAATCCCCACGCCGCAGACCCAGACGACACAGTCCCCAAACTGCAGACTCACAGGGCACAGTCCCACATTAGACTAGCACGACAGTCCCCATGCTGCAGACTCAGACGGCACAGTCTCCACAGTCTAGACTAGCACGGCACAGTCCCACATTAGACTAGCCACGGCACCCCATGCTGCAGACCAAGACGGCACAGTCTCCACAGTTTAGACTAGCACGGCACAATTCCAACACTGCAGACTCACGGGGCACAGTCCCCACGCTGCAGACCCACACGGAACAGTCCCCACACCACAGACTCATACGGCACAGCTCCCATGCTACACCATCTAATGGCTTCAGAAGGTCTCTTAGGACCAGAGTAACAACTCGAAAAGTACAACTTCTGGGGAGATCCGACGTTTGCAATGTCGGACGTCAAGTGAAAGGAAATCCTGACTCCTATGGGGCTGCGCGTGCAATTCCATTCGTTCAAATGAAAAATTCGACTAAACAGAAAGTTAGTATATTCGACTACTTCCGTTGCGGGAAACTTGAAAACGGAACTGAAATTCGGCTCGCATTGATAATCACACCATTGATATATTCCAATCATAGATAGTTCGATAAGCTATTCCAGTATGGACATATCTTTGTTGAGTTACCAGCCTCAGGTGGCAGGCGACTGAGGGGCAGCCGGAGAGGTGCAGCCAAACCTCCACAAGTTCAACCGCCGCAAATGCATGACGTGTCACACACGTCGGCCATCTTCGCCTGATACATGTCCAACACGAACCCGGCTGACATTGCATCCAGTAGCGCAACCAGGGGGGCCAAGGGGCCATGCCCCCCCCCATCAATTTTTTTGTGGCCCGCTCCGAGCCAGGGGCCCGCGAAAGCGGGCCCCTGGCTCGGAGTGGGCCACCCTACTCAGAGCCCTGGCTAGGGGCCCGCGAAGCGGATCTGTGGCTCGAATCAGGGGCCCTTTGAACCAACTGAAAATCTGGGGGCCCGTTTTAACCAGGGCCCGCCTCGAACCGGGGCCACTGATAAAGGAAAAGTGCTTTTATTTCTGCAAAGTTTTACAAACATAGGGGCCCGCTCAAAAGTAAGTGCATGTTTTCCGCAGACTTTTTAAAAACATGAGGGGGGCCCACTTGCGAGGGGGCCCGCTCTCCAACCCTGGCCCCCCCCGAACTGAAATCCTGGTTGCGCCACTGATTGCATCCACCCCAAATCCCGAGGAGCTCACCTGTCAGCGCTCCCCCTCCCACGGATTGATGGCGGTTCAGTGGTTCCCGCTGATGTCTCCGGTGATTTACTTTGCATAAGGAAAACGTGATTTATGTTTGATTTGGTAGCAAGGCCATGGATGATGTACGCCTGGATTGGAAACTCCGCGTCGGCGCCTTTGATCTGCGCGTATCAGCGGCACCGACCTGCCACCTAGCGGAGGGTAAGTAAAAACACGGAAACGCTGCCAGTTTTAGGCCGTGCGCCTATGGGAGCTCGGGGTACGCATTTCGTATTCGAATTTTTCCCAATTTATTCAGCCACCCCAGGAGGATTGCATCTGCCTTTCATTACACAGAATTGATCAAGGAACCTTACCATTATTTCCTTATTGATTTATTACGCTCCGTTCTGAAGTTGTCGTGATGCGAAGTGAATGCATCTGTGAGAGGGAGCCCATTTCTACGAAAGGGTCGGCCCACCAATGTTGATTTATTAAAAGGATCGGAGGGGGCAAAATACATGAAGGCAATAGGCAGACCAAAATGAATAGGGGGTCACATTCCATAGGCTCCCATGTTAGAAGTTAAAATTATTCCGGGTGGGGGATGCAAGCATTGAGGGGGCAGTTTCACCCTTACCACGCGCCCTGGAGGGCCTCTGAAAATTACGCGCACTGGAGGGGGGGCGGATTCTGCCCCCCCCCCCTAAGATCTCGGCTCCTATTAAAGCTGGAGGAACGAAATTCGCAGGGTGGATGGGTACGGTAGTGAACTCCATTGTGTGCACATTTCATGATCTTAGGTCAATATCTTCAAGGTCAAATGAGGTCACATTTGTCAACATTTTCTTGTTTTGCGTGGCTTGGCTTGTCATTGTTATGGATCGCTGTGAATGTGTTTAAATGCTCCAGAATGGGCATCAATGATGTTTTGGACATTACTAATGATGAAATACAGATGCTAAACCCGACATTTGACCTCAGGTCACCTATATAGCAGCACTTTATCAGGTCAGTTACCTGTTCCAGTTATCGGAACCGGGCCGCCCGCCCGACTGTTCCGTCGGGCAGCTCGGCGCTATCGGCTTCGCGAAGAAACGAGTGAAGTACATGAATAAAGTATGGAAACGCAATGACAAACAGTACAAATGACAAACAGTAGTGCATTTATGACAACATTCCAGTTGATCAAGTTTGGTTCCATTAACCTGTCATGAACTTGCCCTGACTTGACCTCGGTGACCTAACATGACCTTGAAACTATATAGCATATCAATATACATCAAGCAAGTCGCTAGTGTTTCCAAGAACACTTCCCTTTTGCAAATATACGGGAAGCGCACCAGCGCCGATTTTTGTGGTCTGGCGCTGGACATTTTTTTTACTCTAGCGGCCCCTAACTTGAAATTTTTTCGGCCGATTTCCATTTTCTTGCTTTAAAGGATGTGCCGGTCATTTCTAAGCAGGTACGCAGAAAATCGCGTATATCGACCGGTAAAATCTGCAGTTATGTACGAAAAACCGGAGGGGTGGGCGGATTTCGCCCCCCTCCAGTGCGCGTGTTAAAGATAAGAATGGGCGGTTCTGCTATCGCCCCCACCCTCCTTGCTCTCTAGATTTGTGGCTTATATTTTCCGGTGGAGTGGTTTACGCAACTGAATGGGTGAATACAGACTTCGGCGTACCAACCAATACGCAAAGGGGATTGAGCGGAAGTTACATGGAGGGTACAAGCCCCCTACACCATACCACTGACAAATTTATGATTTTGCCAAGGAGTCATTTCTCCAGAGGGGCGGCTCTTGGTCCAGTACATTTGGACGTGGTACACTCCGATCTCCCAGAGAGGCACCATTTGTTTTTGTCTGAGGAGTGCCTTTCGCCGAAAAATTCGCGGCGTGTGTTTGGACTCTCACAGGACTGCCGTTCCCAGGCCGAGGAGCGCGTTGCGCTGAGAAATTCGAGGGAAGGGGTACACTGGAGCCTCCAAGAGAGGCGTCCTTCGGGTCATAAGGGGCGCCACTTTCGCTTCCTCCCCTTGGATCAGCCCTTGCAACATACCCTAGCTGGCAACGCCACTACCTCTCGCCGATTCTCTACCACTTGCCAGTTGTTCGACTCAGGGGTGTTGTTTTATATACCTTTGAGGGGGAACTGCCACCTCAATGTTTGCTTAACCCACCCCCACAATTATTTCAACATCTAACATGGGAGCCAATGGAATGTGCCCCCCCCCAAATTCATTTTGGTCTGCCCATTGCCTTCATGTACTTTGCCCCGTCCAATCATTTTAAGATCAAGATAAAGATTCAAGATAAAGATTATCAAGATATCAACATTGGTGGGCCGACCCTTGGGTCGAGGTGGGCTCCCACTCACAAATTTCTTCACTTCGCACCACGACAACTTCTGAATCGAGCGTAATAAATCAATAAGAAAGGAACGGTAAGGTTCCTTGATCAATTCTGTATCATGAAAGGCTGATGCAATCCTTCTGGGATGGCAGAATCAATTGGAAAAAATGCGAATACGAAATGCGTACCCTGAAATCCCATAGGCGCACGGCCTAAAACCGGCCGCGTTTCCGTGTTTTTACTTACCCTCAGCTGAGTGGGCCGATACGCAAACAGCTGTTGGTTTCCAATCCAGGCGTACATGATCCATGGCAAGGCTTCAAGTTTCCACTTTCTTCGCCCAGAATTTCGGAGTATCAGATCCGTACACTCCTTAACCATATTATTCAAGACGGAGGCTTATGAAGCCTCCTAAGGATTGTTTGTTCGCCGTTTCTAACTGAGTTGTGATACAGCTGAACTTTGTTCCCTGAAACTGCTTGACTTTTCCTAAAGTTGTTTTGGACGCAGCATGCCAGTAACATTTTTGTATTGATTAGAGGCGGCAACAGGCTTGAATTCTGAAGAGCATGTCCAGCCAATTTTCGCGGTTTGATGAGCTTTCAAAGCTAGCAAGATACGCACACGTTATGTTCATAAATACTGTCTTCTAGACCACACCATTGATGCAGAACACGTTGCGCATATTGCGTTACAAAACATGCACATAAATCATAGAGGTAAGTTCAGGGTAAGGACGTAGGTGGTGGTAGTTTTCAACATGATAACAAAGCAAGTCCCTGGCACACCATCATATAATTGTTGATTTGTTGGGAATTCCTATAGCGAAAGAACACAATATCTATCGGTATAGACGGATCAAGGTCAGCTTTGGAGGGGGAGGCATCTATATCAGGTATGCTCAAGTTAAGGGAATGGTTCGTAGTAACTAGAGAGTAGGCAAGCCTGGCTGTCCCTGAGGTTTCAGAACGCGTGAATTATGCACATGTCTTATGCACTGACTGAAACACAAGATTCTGCGGGCAGATGCAGTCCAGTGTTTCCATCAATTTCGGTTATCCTGGATACGCCTATGATTTGTTTAATTAACCTTCATTAGTCCAAAATTGAAAGCACTATTGATTTTGAGTCGATTGACAGTAATTGGATCCGAAT
Source organism: Ashinkailepas kermadecensis (assembly GCA_034440615.1). Classification (NCBI taxonomy): domain Eukaryota; kingdom Metazoa; phylum Arthropoda; class Thecostraca; family Neolepadidae; genus Ashinkailepas; species Ashinkailepas kermadecensis. Next base: position 57,911 of record JAOTOM010004164.1, read on the forward strand.
GTCAGGCTAAGTGTAAGCTATAATAAAACAAAAATTAACGTTAGTTCATCCTGTTTTCCTTCTGTGTCGTGGTTTTAAAAATTCCAATGTTTTTAACGTAAGTAAGGATATAAGCTTTTGAATCGTATTATCCTCAGAATTGGTCCCGTGGTTAGGGAGACATCAAGGGGCCCAATAAGCCCCGTCTTCGTATCAATCAAACGACTTTTAATTCCTTACATAATGGGGTTAAATTACGATTTTATCAACTTCATGCTGTTATATATTCTGCAGTACTTATCCGCGGTCTTTGCTCTGAACACGACTCAGTGGCATCATGTGTTGCGTCGGTACGACGTGCCGTGCCGTGCTACCTATAGTAGCTCGCCGTGTAGTATCCACGGGTTGCCAAAAGAGTGCAGTTGAGGCGGGTCCATCAGTTCTCTGACCCAACGGTATAATGCCCGCCCCAGCGCCGACAGTACGGCCGACCTGCAGCCTGTTTCCTGCCTTCGTTCGTCCAGGGACCTTAACTACGCCTTACGCTTACATCGCAGGCTTCAGGGAAGGGTCTCTGGGGATCCCGGACGCAATTATCTACTTGGGAGAGAGCAGGGGAGGGGGACTTTAGGACGCACAAACTGAAAGCCGCTATGTATGCCCATCCGCCATATATACCCATCCGCTAGAGCGAGGGGTGACTGGCGTGGGCGCCGGATGTTACCCTAGACTGGGCTGACATGCGCTGTACCGGCCCACCCGAGGAGGCTAGAGAGAGGGGTGACTGGCGTGGGCGCCGGATGTGACCCTAGACTGGGCTGACATGCGCTGTACCGGCCCACCCGAGGAGGCTAGAGAGAGGGGTGACTGGCGTGGGCGCCGGATGTGACCCTAGACTGGGCTGACATGCGCTGTACCGGCCCACCCGAGGAGGCTAGAGAGAGGGGTGACTGGCGTGGGCGCCGGATGTGACCCTAGACTGGGCTGACGTGCCGCTGTACCGGCCCACCCGAGGAGGCTAGAGCGCGGGGTGACTGGCGTAGGCGCCTGATGTGACCCTAGACTGGACTGACGTGCCGCTGTACCGCAGGTGAGCTGGTCTGGCGGCCAGTCACCGCCGGTTTCGACAGTGACCAGCAGTGGAACGATGCACGTGCAGGAAGCCAGGCTGCTGCATTGTCGTGGCTGTGTGAATTAGGGTGAAATGAAGTTCATCAACTGTTCATTCCAGCTGGAATACAAGAACACGGCGGCTCATTATGCACTTCCTGACTGAATCTTACGCTATTGTTCCGATTGCATAGCGGCCAGTATTTCCTTTGCATGATCACTTGAGGAGCACACTAGCTTAATAATGCAGAGCACTCATGCGTCGGAGCACAAACTGATATGCCACCACGAAACTCAGCACCAGATTGCAGGTGCAATGAAAGGCCAGGATATTCACCAACTTCACCGGATTTAACAAGAGCTCCAGGCCGAAATCAAGATAACGGATTGCACGAATCCGCCCACACGGAATTAAACACCGCCAACGCGCCCAGTCTGGAGAACACTCCACCAATTTCTACTCCCAGTTGGCAGACTAAAGTGGCAAGATGCCGTAGCTACATTAGCCTGAGGCACACGGCAATACAGCCAGCTCCAAGCGGGCGTTGGCACCGACAATAGCTTCGGAAGACTCCAGCCGGTTTTAGACTGATTTCGATTCAGCTGGGTGTCATAAATACGCCGCACAAACTACTTTGTTCTTTCTGTGCCTAAATGTCATCGTTCCCTGACCACTGCATGCACGTGGACGGATTCCACTCCTACTCGCCATATTAAAACCGTTCAAGCAACGAGGCCGAAACCTAACGACTTCCCTAGCTAGCTGCTGATACACATACGCACACATGGTTGGTTGGTTATTGGTTTTACGACATATAGCGTCGACATATAGTCGACCGTTGAGCCATATAGCGTCGCCAATCTCTCACGCCGATTGGTCGCGGGCGAAGAGTAGCGACAGGTGAGACTCAAACCCACAATCTTTCGATTGTGAGACGAGCATCTTATAGATGGTTGCTGAGCGAGACATTGAAACCAAATCACAAAATCAAAGCGCAAGCACAAAGCGAATACGTGAGAAACATAATAACACATCTGTTTGCCAGCCAGCGCCATTTCTAGTACCAAGCGGCTATGATTGAGGGAGAAGCCGGACTAGGATTACATGCGACACAAAAGTCATACGAATAGCCGAGCCTGGCTTCAACAAGACCCACCCGGCCGGACCCGACGGGCGCACTTTCGAAATATATCTTTACAGCATTTCAAGTCCTAATTTATTCACCTACAATTAGACCTGCAACCTTACTTACACTCGTGTTACACCCTTACTAGACCCACCCCGACTTGCACTCGTCACGTCTGCTCAAAAGAGCGGTTTTGTGCCCGCACCCGTGCCCCCACAAGTCGCCGGGTCACCGCGCCGTGTGTGTCACCGGGTGTGTCGCCGCGTGTGCCGCCGGGTGTGTCGCCGGGTGTGTCGCCGGGTGTGTCGCCGGGTGTGTTTCCGGGTGCGTCGCTGTGTATGTCGCTGTGTGTGTCGCCGTATGTGTCGCCCGGTGTGTCATTGGGTCGCTAGGCCGGGTGTGTCGCCGGGCCGTGTGTGTCGCCGGATGTGTCGCCGGATGTGTCGCTGGATGTGTCACCGGGTATGTCGCCGTATGTTTCACCGGGTATGTCGCCGTATGTGTCGCCGGGTGTGTCGCCGGGTATGTCGCCGAGTGTTTACGGGTGCGTCGCTGTGTATGTCGCTGTGTGTGTGTCGCCGTATGTGTCGCGTGTGTGTCACCGGGTGTGTCGCCGGGTATGTCGCCGGGTGTGTTTCCGGGTATGTCGCTGTGTATGTCGCTGTGTATGTCGCTGTGTATGTCGCGTGTATGTCGCTGTGTATGTCGCTGTGTATGTCGCTGTGTATGTCGCTGTGTGTGTCGCCGTATGTGCCGCCAGATGTGTCGCCGGATGTGTTGCCGGGTGTGCCGCCGGGTGTGTGGCCGGATGTGCCGCCGGATGTGTCGCCGGATGCATCGTCGGGTGTGTCGCCCTTGTGTCGCCGGGTGTGTCACTGGGTCGCCGCGCCGGATGTGTCGTCGGGTGTGTCGCCAGGTGTGTCGCCTATTGTGTCGCCGGATGTGTCGCCGGATCTGTCGCCGCGCCGTGTGTGTCGCCAGGTGTGTCGCCGATTGTGTCGCCGGGTGTGTCGCCAGGTGTGTCGCCGGATGTGTCGCCGGATGTGTCGCCGGATGTGTCGCCGGGTGTGTCGCCGGATGTATCGTCGGGTGTGTCGCCAGGTGTGTCGCCTGTTGGGTGTCGCCGGGATGTCGCCGGATGTGTCGCCGGATCTGTCGCCGCGCCGTGTGTGTCGCCGCGCTGGATGTGTCGCCGATTGTGTCGCCGGGTGTGTCGCCGGGTGTGTCGCCGGGTGAGTCGCCGGATGTGTCGCCGGGTGTGTCGCCGGGTGTGTCGTCGGGTGTGTCGCCGGGCCGAACAGCCGCCGATCATCTGATCGTGTTTTCATACCACATGGCCTGCGTGCCCCGAGCCACAACTCCGGCCAGCTAAACACACGACGGCACGCTCAACGGTGGTACAAACTGAGCGTGCCGTACAAACTGGGCGTGTGGTACAAACTGGGCGTGTGGTACAATCTGGGCGGGAAAACCGCGAGACAGCAAAAACCGTGATTCGCGGCGCCACCTATATACTACTTTTACAAATCTGCTTAATGCTTTGAGGTTTGGAGTACGTGAATCATGATCGGCAGAGAAACCCAATTTCGACCAGGGTATAGGTAAGTTCGACTGACACCGATTGGCTTTCAACATGATACCAAAATTTGAGACACTTTTCCGAAATTGGAGTCATCTGTCAAAGCAAATTATTGACCAGTGCTCTGTGGAGTCAAGTTCGCAGCATCGGTTGCAATCAAAGGAGCTAGAGCAGCTCCTTTGTTGAAAACACGATGATATGAAAGCTGAAATAACACGAAGTGTGCTTTTGGGATGGCATGTAATACTAAAGTCACAATAAGGTGTGCTTTATATACTCATGACATTTTGGGGTCCTCAGTGGAAATGTATTTGATGACATTCTTATGCATTTGTGGCATTGTCAGCATCCAAATCCCACTAGATGTCGCTTGCGATGCACACTATGATGAATCGATAATTTATTTGTCAGTATTCGCCACATGCACTGTCAAATCCGCCCATCCGCACACAGGTCCCGAAATAGAACATCAGATAAATTACAGACTTTCCACACACCAAGGACACGCGTTATGTTGTACATCACATCGCACCGCCGTTACTGCTGTCCGTCTTACTGCTCGCTCACCTTGTTGGAGACGTTTGGGTCGATTTTGGCCATAGAGAAGAGCTCTTTGATGCCGGCGATGTTACCCTCCTCGGCGGCGCAGAACAGAGCCGACACCACGAAGTTCTCATCCTGCCAACACAACGTCACCGTCACCGTCGCCGTCACCGTAACAGTCACAGTCACAGTCACAGTCACAGTCACGGTCACAGTCACAGTCACAGTCACCGCCATCGTTACCGTCATCGTTACGAAGCTGGTCCCGTGGTGTGGGCTGCGGCCAGGGGTTCCCACCGTGTGAATACGGGCCCAGGGAGCGGCGACCTCGACTGTCCAAGAGGTGACCAGTGGTGATAGGCGAAGGGTGACCCGGTACGACCTTGACTGTTGACTGGGGACACTCTCCTAAGGGTGACCAGTGATGGTTGTTGCAAGGTGGCCCGGCACAACCTTGACTGCTGACTGGGGGACACCCTCCCAAGGGTGACCACTGGTGATCGGCGCAAGGTGTGCCGGCACGACCTTGACTATTGGCTGAGTAGGGAAATATTTTGCATCCGTAGATGGAATTTCGAACAGGATTATTCCATTCATGAACGAAGTCTTTATTATAAACCAATTCAGACTTTGCAATGTCACCAATGCCAGCTGGCTGCAAACAAGCTGGCTGCACCTAGCGCCAGCCGTGTGCTTCGGAGCAAAGGGTAGAAGTGCGGATTCAGTGACGAAGCCGGGAATTTCTCGAGGGGAGGTTGATGGAGATGTCAATTGAGGAGCAATGAGAGACATCGCGGAGTTTTTGCGACCAGATGGCAGTCCAGGCGAGTGTGACACAAAAGGCGGCAGGCTGCGGCCCGCTAACGCTTGGAGTGTGTGTTGAAGGCTGTTGATGCTGGTTTTTAACAGTTCGCGCGTAATATGTCAGTAGACATTTTATGGGATGGGTATTTGCTGTGTCACTACATCCAGCGGAGCAGGTGGGGATAAGTTCCAGGTCGAGAAATCCGAGAAAAGGCATGGATTACGAAAAATTCAAGAGAAGCCTCCTTCAAACGAACTAAGCACTCCCGTGTAGGTATCCATGTGCGGCACATTTAGAAAAGTCTGATTGTGTTGCTGAGATGTGGCATGATAAGTGTTTCTAAACAAGCATGCAATATGCTAATGTTTGCTTACCGAATGCCGACGATCTTCCTCATCTTCATGCACTGTGTTTTGTCTTACGGTCGGAGTAGTGCCTGGAGAGACACTTGCTCCCCCTCCCTGTGTTGGATGTGCCATTCCAATAATTTCAACTTCTAATATTGGACCTTAATGTGGTGTCCCCCAACCTAATCCATTTGGACCTGGCCATTGCCTTCATGCATTGTGCCCTCCTGATAATTTTCAGAAACCTACACTTATGCTAGGCAGCTACCAGGGGCATTGTTGTGTATACCTTAAGAGTGCAACTACCCCAGGGGCGGATACATGAGAGCACTGGGGTATGCCCCTGCCCTATGGAAAGATGGCGTCCATTTGACCGGAGTACCTGTCTGGAAATACTAGAGTGCAACGAACCCGCTCGCTCAATTTTCAGCCGAAGACGCTGCTCTGAGGGGAAATGCGCCCTCTTGAGGGTAAACGGTGCCCTTTTCAGTACGGTCGAGTGCACACATCCCTCCTCTCAACAGACATTCAGGAAAATACGCACTTCCAGGGACTGCGGCGGTCCTCCGGGGAAATGTCGCCCCCCCCGGACGAGTGTCGCCATGGAATTTTCCGGATCCGTCTCTGACCTGTCCGTGTGCGCAATGTTGAGATCCCCTGGCCGAAGCTAAGTCTGGAAAGCTCACACTACATGCACAGTGATGGTAGTTTCAAAAAATATAATTTGATAAGTTGGTTGGGAAATTACACCCAGGCGGGAACAAATTGTAAATTGTTGTGCGTTGCTTCCGGACACTTAATATTCCTTTTCCACACTTGCATTAGACCATGACAAAAACAAGGCAGATGGTCAGCCAAAAATATATGCTGCATACATGATGGAATGGAATAAGAGATAAACCGTAAACGATATTGTGCATTATGTTCGAAACATCACACCAACAGCTGAGGACATCACCATCGTGATTTTCAAGGACCACCGCATTACTTTTTTGGGGAGCCCCAGCGTTATTTTCAGGGTCCACCGGCTCGAACTTCTGAGCCCCCAGCGTGATTTTTAGGGGCCCGGCCAGCCTTTTTGGGTCCCCCAGCGTCATTCTTGATGACCACCGCACGACTTCTTGGCCCCAAGCGTGATTTTAATGGGGCCCGGCGCGACTTTTTCGGGCCCCAATGGTATTTTCAGGGCCTCGGTCCCACTTTTTGGAAACCCCAGAGGGGTCATTTCTCCCAGGGGTCATTTCTGGGCGCCATGAAGCGATTTTTGGGGCCCCAATGTAATTTTCAGGGGCCTTGTTGCAACTTTGGGGCCCAGCCATTTTCAGCGGTCTCTGCTAGACTGCTTGGGGCCCCCAATGTGATTTTTTAATGGGCTCCGGTCCGATCCTTGGGGGCCCAGCGGGATTTTTAAGCGGTCCGGTGTAATTTTTATGTACCCCGGCGACATTCTTGGGGGCCCCAACAGTCTCTCAGGGATTGTGGGACAACAGGGCACTGTCCCCTTTGCCCCTCCTCCGGTAGGTCACTGGCTCTATTCACACACAGAAATTACCTATATGCGAAAGCAGGAACTCAGCTCCGAACTCTCCAACACCAAGTAATTAATCTTAGGAAACTTCTTCCACTCCAATCTCCCGCTCTTCACAAGCAAAAGGCCAATTCACGTCCTACTCGCATGTGTCGCCGCTCTGGCGGCTGCGTCTGGAAGCTTTAGCGCGTTGTCTCCCATTCATTGGCATCATCAGGGATCTGTCTCGGCGGTCTGATGGAGGTGCCGATTCAAGACCGTTTCAGGTATTTTGTTTCTGCAAGGATGAGATGCTGATTCATAGGTGTCATAAGAGAGGTTTTATGGGTCGTTGAGGTGCTGATTCAGGAATGCGTGAGATATTTATAAGGGTGGTAAATGTGCTGATCCAGGGGTGTCACTATAAAATTGTGCTAAAGTAGGGGGCGAGGGGTGGAAGTGGTGAATCCAGAGAACTGTCCGATGGTCCAATGACATTTCGAAAGTTTTGTTTGGCGGATTATCAGTGACCGACTTAGAGGGGGTCGCCGGGGATTTGTCTCGAGTTAGTAGTAGCAGTGCCGATTCAGGGCTGTTTCCACGATTGTGTGGCACGAACGAGGAGATGAAATTCACGGGATTCACCAGGGGTTCTCTCCAGGGGTTTCTTCCACACACTACCTTAGATTAATGCGACGTGTCAAATTAGAGTCTGCATAATCCAATTTACTTCCAATAAATAAACCCATTGGTTGAGAGGTAGACGTCTTTGGAGCCTATATGATATTCAAGCAGAACTACTCACTCTATGTTGTTTATCTATTTAGTCATGCTTGACGCCGCCCCCGCAAATCACATGGAAATTCCACCTCATCTGTAACCACAAAGTATCCAGAACGCTTCCTACCAAAACACTGCATATATTGAACAGAGTTCAACACCAACTGGCTCATATCGTCTCTGCCATTGCAGCTATCATTACCATCCCTACCTGTATGATGTTACAGCCATCATTACCATCACTACCTGCATGATGTTACAGCCGTCATTACCACCACTACCTGTATGATGTTATAGCCATCATTACCATCACTACCTGTGTGATGTTACAGCCATCATTACCATCACTACCTGTATGATGTTACAGCCATCATTACCATCACTACCTGTATGATGTTGCAGCCATCATTGCCATCACTACCTGTATGATGTTGCAGCCATCATTACCATCACTACCTGTATGATGTTACAGCCATTATTACCATCACTACCTGTATGATGTTACAGCCATCATTACCACCACTACCTGTATGATGTTACAGCCATCATTACCATCACTACCTGTGTGATGTTACAGCCATCATTACCATCACTACCTGTATGATGTTACAGCCATCATTACCATCACTACCTGTATGATGTTACAGATATCATTACCATCACTACCTGTATGATGTTACAGCTATCATCACCATCACTACCTGTATGATGTTGCAGCCATCATTACCATCACTACCTGTATGATGTTACAGCCATCATTACCATCACTACCTGTATGATGTTGCAGCCATCATTACCATCACTACCTGTATTATGTTACAGCTATCATTACCATCACTACCTGTATGATGTTACAGCCATCATTGCCATCACTACCTGCATGGTGTTACAGCCATCATTACCATCATTACCTGTATGATGTTACAGCCATCATTACCATCACTACCTGTATGATGCTACAGCCATCATTACCACCACTACCTGTATGATGTTACAGCTATCGTTACCACCACTACCTGTATGATGTTATAGCCATCATTACCATGACTACCTGTATGATGTTCCAGCCACCATTACCATCACTACCTGTATGATGTTACAGCCATCATTACCGTCACTACCTGTATGATGTTACAGCCATCGTTACCATCACTACCTGTATGATGTTACAGCCATCATTACCATCACTAGCTGTATGATGTTACAGCCATCATTACCATCACTACCTGTATGATGTTACAGCTATCATTACCATGACTACCTGCATGCTGTTACAGCCATTATTACCACCACTGCCTATATGCTGTTACAGGTATCATTACCACCACTACATGCATGCTGTTACAGCCATCATTACCTGTATGCTGCTACACGGAAAAGAGCAGCTGCTACAATCTTACGATCACTATCATATCACCAACATGTGATGTCACGAGCTAGAGCGAAATTGTGCTTGCTGATGGCATGCACTACGGAGGAATTACGCCACACAAAATATAAAATGAACGAACGAATGTGCTAGACAATATCAAATAAGGTGTCATTAAATTTAGCACGCAACTCGTCTCGTTCGCCGGCCCCCAAAAAACAGACACATGCCCATTTACGCACCACATTAGAAGCTCTGCACCAAAGAACACTACCCGGTAGCGCCTCGGAAATTCCCTGACCCGGCCGAAGTCAACGCCAATCAGCGGTAGCGTCTGGCCGGCTCTCACCAATCAGGGAGCACGGCCGGCGTGACCGGCTGGCTTCGGTGGGGATCCGAAGAATGCTGGTTCAGCAGTCAGTGGGGTTCCGAAGAATTATGGTGTACCAGACGGAGGGGGTCCGAAGAATGCTGATGCAGCAGAAGGAGGGGCCCGAAGAATGCTGGTGTGGCAGTCGGTGGGGGTCGGTGGGGGTCGGTGGGGGTCGGTGGGGGTCGCCGGTGGGTGTTGGAGTAGCAGCTGGCGGGGGTCAGGAAAATTATCACAATTTACAGGTCCGCCAAATATCACAAATTAAGGCCCCAACATTATTGCGTGCAAACCACAGGAGCTTTGCATTTGGTACAACAACTAACATGATATCCATCTATAGCAGAGAGGTCTCATGTAACTATCAATACAGCAAGCAAGAAGTGAAATATTAATGGATTTACTGGAATTTCAGTGTAATCCAACAAAGCCATGTATCAGGTTTTGGTTATGCGACACACCAGAAAAAAATGTCAGAAAGCGTTCCTCTACATAAATAAGACGGATGCGAACTTGATTTATGTTTCACATACTGCCATTTGATGCCGTCTTACTGCCATTGATGGTCATGTTCTAGAACTTGCTATTCAAGCTGGCCGTCTGTGCAGATGTACATAGATCCGCACGTATGCGGTGAAGCAGACGTAGTTATGAGGGGTTAGGATCTGGAGGTGGATGTGTGAGGGCCGACGGGATGGGACCATGCTGCCCTTATGAACACACTCGATGAATAACTTGGTGTTTGATAATATGCTGCACTACAATATTTAACCACTCTAGATATATTTCATATCAAATGGCATGTGCTTGACATCCTCAGTTTTCAAAAGCTAAAATTCTGTATTTTTGCAGATTGATGTGGTTGAATTTGGTCCATTGGAATAATTGGCTCATCCCGAAAGAACTTCGCTGCATGTACGATGGACGATTCTACAGGTTGGTGGTATGAACTCGGGTCAGAAAAACATTTGAAATGGCTATTCATTCAAAATGTTTACTATTTACAAATTGTGAAGAAAAGACTTTGGGAAGTAAATAAGCAACAAGTTCTCGGGTGATAATATGGAACGGACAAGGGCTGTCAGCGGTAGCAGGCATGACTGACCAGTGAGCTTACCGGGGCATAAAAAGCTTACTGGAAGGATGGGGGAGGGGGAGCGTTCTGGTTCACACGGGCGACTCTCAAATGTGGCAACTTGGGACGGCTGAAAATACGCGACTGGTAGGCATGGCAGCAGAATCTGTCCTGCTGGAGGTGATGGGGAGCACTATCACGGCTCCTGGTGTCACTAACGGAGTGAGTAATTCCTCAGGTACGGTGCCGGCCACCGTGTCTTACGCCGTACAAAATGATGTCACTGGTTTACAGGGATACACCTCCGTGTGCGAGCAGCATCGTCTCTGATGTTCTCAGGCTCTGTGTGGACGTGGGCCCACGTATGATACGTGGGCTTCGACACGAAAAAGTAACTCGAGGGCAATTTTTGGGCTTCAGGCCCATCCTTTCCATCCCAACAGGCGTGATGTAAAATTTGAAGAATGCTATATACTTTGCCTCGATATTGAAGTGAGTGGAGTTATATTCCATCGTCCTCGGTGAAGACGGGGCCCATGGCAGTTGAAAGAGTGATTGGCTGAACGTCCGATATATGAATGCATATATATATATATATATATATATATATATATATATATATATATATATATATATATATATATATATATATATATATATATAAATATTGTCAGATAACAGATAAAAGCGCATAACAATTTGCTTGCAAAGCGTTGCAACAACAAAGGAAAGAGCTAAAACCTGCTTGCGTCGTCAAAATCACTGGCGAGGTAGGGGGAAGAACTCCGTACTACCGTAATGCAACAATTAATTTTTGGCAAATTCCAAATTGCCTTACAGTAGTTATGTGCTCTCTCATCAAGCTATTCACCTGCTGATCATTATTACATTTGAGTTCACGACAAAAAAACAAACCAATACACTCTGGAGTCAGCCATCAAGCTGTGCCTACACAGTGGACGTGGTCATTCGGCGGGTGCCGACGTTTGTTTGCCGGGAGCCTACGATGCACATTCTGAATCACGAGCAGGTGCCACCCTGTCATCAGCCGAAACACATTGGCGTTCGAGCGGTGACAAATTTCGCCGACGTCCATCACCGGCCCACGTGAGGAAGCCTATTGTTCGTGCGACGTGCGTTCTTGTTCTCCGTGTGTTGCTTTTGTTGCCACTTCTCGCGGGAATGGTGGTCAAGACTTACAATTAGAGGTGGCAAATGAACAGAATTGGGACCGAAACCCGGGCCCAGCCGTCTGCCATGACCAAGCTCGGAAAGGGTTGGATCAAAATGCGCTGAAGCACGATCAAGCGGCAGGTTTTGCAATGCATGTTTGCCTGTATGTAGGGTAACACTATGATGCTTTTTGTATTTAGGTGACATAGGCAATTCACGTTATCGCCAAAGACCTCGTCCATTCGCAAAACATGGATTAAAACTCCCTTTATCATGATCATCTTCTATTAGTATGTATTCACAGCCAACACCGCCAACAGCGGCGAAACCAACGGCTGCATAAGACAGACAATTTGAACATGGGTATAAGTTGCATTATGCATAGGGCATAATATGAAGCGTGAAGACTGAATAATATTGTCGTTTTGAACTGCAAATATAATATAATGGTATGATATAAATATTGGAGATCGTGTGGAACATGCCACAAGCTATTCAAAGATGAATGAATATAGCCTTGCTCATGGTCACAATTTCACTGTTTTCGTTACAAAGAAAAGGCAAGAATTGAACTCTGTGTTTCAAGAAAGATTATGTTTCAAAATTGTGTTCTTAAATATGGACGCTTACCAAAACAACATGAATTGCTTCCTAAGAGTAAGTTTGTTTTTTGTTTCGTTTTTTGCATTGGGAGTGAACACATTTTTAAGAAAATGGTGCAAATTTCTTATACGATTCTGAAAAAAAATATGCAAATTGCTTATGAGCGATTCGAGGACAACTCACCAAGGTAGACCCAAAATTGTTCACCACACCCACTTCCAAGTTGGATAAAACTTGTGCACTGGGTTATCTGCGGCCCAGATTACGATTATGATTTTTTTTTGCTTCTAGGCCAAAGCTGTCACGAGATACAGGTTAGGAAATGTTTGAGGTCACGGAGAAAGTTCATAGATAACATATTTTACTTCTTAGTGATAGCAATTAACTTACCAAACCTAGGTGTGAGTTGAAGGCAGAAGATCTACTCAATGCGATAGAAATAAGTGTGGTATTGTGCAGTCAACATGTGACGTCATGATCTCGTAACGTGTCATTGACATCGTAATCTTTTACAGAAGGCCTATTTATATATTTTTTATTCTGTAGCTGATGGGGGCCAAATCTATCTGCTATCTATCTATCTATCAGTCTATCTGATGGCGCGTTGTTTTTCTTGTAAAGCCGAATCCGTAATGGGTCACAGAGGTCAAATGTCAGGGCCAGACATGAGCTCCAGATAATGGTATTTTACGTGACTAGGAGCATAGCCGATTTGGATGCCATTTATAAACTACTCAACAGTAGCTCACGGTGGTGATATTGCATGTATGCCAAAGGTCAAAAAGGTCACATGTGGATCAGTGATCTGACCACGATATAGTGTATTCGTGTGTATTGTAGAAGTGGTCGACATGGGTTTCATGTGTGCCCATATGTTACGATTATGTCAGCATAATTGCATGAGAAGTCACGGTGGTCACATATGAGTCAGCGGTCTGCCCTTCAGTTCAAGCTTGAGGTCTGCGTTATAGAAGGTATTCGATATGGGAGCGTTTGGGAGCACTTTGTTCGGAGAAAACAACAAGGCCATAAGCTTGGCATGTAAAGTCACTTAGGTCACATTTGGATAATTTGTTGTTTTTTAAACAATATTACGGGCTACTGTGCCTTGACGATTTGGTTAGAGTCTGGTCCCCTAGTATCGCTGGGGCCTGTTGACGGGTGAGCCCCTTTGCCGTCACCATTTTATGACTTCTTTTTTGGAGATGTTGGAAGAAGCCGCCGCAGCCACGCAAGTCCCGGAACAGAAATTGAGCAGGAAAGTGGTCTAATTTTACGAGTCCGACGACATTAGTAGGTTGTGCCCTGGCAGGGGGATGCTAAAACCGTTTACGATGAAAAAGCACGAGCGTGCAGTAGAAAAGCTTTGAGCTACTGAAAGCTACATTTGGGCAATCTTCGCGAATTGAGCATTGCTTTTTAAGAAAGAAATGACAAGCCCGCCATCGAGTGTGAGACCTCTGCGAATCTGAGGCCTCATTATTGCGTGCTGGCCGACGGCGGGGCACTCACAACGCCTGTGTTTGATCCGTTGACCGTTGCACCTTCACTGATGTTCACTGATGCTTCCGGCCGACTAGCATGCTTCTTCGCTTAGTGATGCATCATTGAAGGCGCCGTGCCACCACTTTGTCGCGCAATGGCGGTACGTTAGGTGGCCGCGTGACTATCTTAGACAGTGAGGCGGTCGTGATCCGTGCCCTTGTTTGACTTTTTCCTTATGAAATTTTGATTTTCGTTTAAAATTAAAATTCTAAATTTTTCATTCGCCGTCCAGGATGCGGCTCAAAATGTCCATTGGGATAACTCCCAATGCAGTTTTCATCTGTTGGAGATATGCACCAGCGATTCATACAAAACATTTTGCGTGGTCTAACTCCCTAACACAAAACACGGCCGCAGTGGCAGCGTTCCAGTCTGTGTTGATTCCTTGTATACGACAGATGCATTCATAACCAGACAAAGTCCACTTCTTCTCAGATGGTTCCGCCAAGAAATATAAAGATGAACATAACTTTGGAAGTATCTGTAGCCACCAGAAATATTTGAGTATCAGATGTGAGTGGATTTTGTTTGGCAACCGCGCACGGCAAAAATGCATTCGATGGAATTGGTGGGTTGGCTGAGCGTGCGATATGTCGTGTCAGCCTCCAACGGCTATTATATATGTAAATCGTAGCAGCAATCCTCGAACACTGTGAGTCGTGCATCAGCAATAGGATTAATGTTTCTGGGGGATTATTAATATAATTAATAGGGTTAATGTCTCAGCGTCCGAAGTTAGTAGTGTGGCCTATAAGCGTGCCGCTTGGTTAAGTGAATCGTTTCTCTTGAAGAGCTTAAAGAAACTTCGCCGCTTTGCACCGTGATATGGAACGAGAGCATGATAATAGCGAGAATGACACATCTGCGGATGTCGACCACCGTATTTGCCGTCTCCGAAACTGACATGCATGACCCTGCCTCGAATAGTGCTTTGTTGAACCTTGGAGGATTATATGCACATGATGTTCATGATTCGCTTTTAGCTAAGTGTGCATGTAACTGAAATGGATAACTGCGGAACTAAATAGCTAAATGAAATGTGACTGCGTAGTGCGATATCCAGTAATTCCTTAAGAAATGGAAGGATTCCACTTCAAAAAGGTCTTAGAAGGCGAACATGTTTTCCATTGGACGCAAATTTTCATTTCAAGGTTACGTCAGCGTGCATACCTATGTGACCTCTGCGACCTCACATGACGGAGTTTTGCACTGTCGTGCGCTCTGGACAAACTGTTTTCGATGACACCCATGCCAAATTCCTTGCATAATGTACATACAACCTTCATTTGGAAGTCAGGACCCATGTCTGACCTCTGTGATATCTGATGCACTTTCACATGTGACTATCTTGGTCCATGAGAAGTGTGTTTTAAAATTAGACCCATATCGATCATATTTTGCAATGCACATAACGCCACCATTTCGAGGTCAGGTCACTGACCAAGATGTGATCTCTCTGACTTCTGACGTACTTAGGAATATCATCATCGTGTTCTATGAGCAAACAGCATTGAAACTACACCCATATCGGCTATGTTCATAGTCACGCACGACAGCACTGTCTGGAAGTTAGGCCATTCCCTGTCATTTCACCTCAGTGACCCAGTATGCAATCAGCTTTAACAAAAAAAAATATTGACGCCAACAGTTAGACAATTTGTGTGAAAATGTTCGGTAACCATAAAAATGAGGAAAAAATGATTTTTTTTCAAAATCACATGTCAATAAAAGGTCACGAGTCAACATAACTTAAAGTTGACCTAAGCAAATCACAACTATTTGTATTGATTTGATAGGTTTTCCTCTTTCAAGTGATGTATTAGCTTGGTACTCAAATTGCACCGTTAAAAATATTTTTTAAAAGTTTTTCTATATGCACTTTCTCCGTGACCTTAACATTTCGATGACCCGCAACCCATGACCCTTAAGACCCAAAGAAGTGAAAATCTCCGAATCGCAATCTTGGCCATCGATAACCATATGAACCCATTTTAGTCAAAATCGGAGGGGGGTGTGTGAATAAGCCTTGGTGATTTGACCTGGAATCACCCTGGAATACGACCAGACGTGAAACATTGCAACATTAGTACCGTACCATTGTCTTAAAAACATGCGCTACAATGCTAGTCTTTTAAGGTTTCACCATGTATTGCACATTTTAACCTCGCTCCAGTCCTATCATGTTGCTTGATATGTGGCGAAGAGAACTTAGCCATTGTTTTCGTTGATCGCAACACGTCCTTTTGAAAAATGCATGTCAGTGATGTGCTTCAGCACATCATACCTCATTTGACTGTGCACCAACATCTTTGATGTTCTGCCGTATTGAACAATTAGCATGCCAGATTTTGTGGAAACACTGAAGGACCTACATTTAGATTGTTGAACATGACAATTGAGCTCTAACATGAAGTTTTTAAGCTTAACAAATTATGTTGATTCTTTTTCAATTTTTATATGTGACAATAAATTAACAGAAGATCGGTTGAAAGCCCCGCGTATATCCCATGGACCGGCGAATACGCCCGCCGATCCTAATCTCCATACAACCACCTCCGGTGGTTAGTATAGAGTTTCAGTCCGCCCGAGCGGCCACTAGCAGGTGTCGCTGGCGCGTGTGAGCTATTTCCAATGCTTTTAACGTTTGCTGCGCGCGAATGACCTGCGACGGCCGTCCATTGCTGAATACTTCGTGCCGTTCCTGGTCTGAATATTCCGCGCCGTGCCACCGCGTTGCCTAAATATTCCGTGCCGACCCAGCTACGGTGTCTGGTACTTGGAATGGTTTTCCCCACCTAATGCTTCCGGGTCACTCGCGTCCGGCTGGCTGGCGAGTTAGTACCAAATTCTTCACGGCTGGCAAGTTACTGCTGGCTGGCAGTTTAACTCTGCTTGGTCCAAAAAAACGAAGCTTATGGTAAGGCTGTGCCCAAATGGCGTATGATAACTTAGCATGTGGTTCACGGGTGTATAACCTGGGGGGAAAAATGTGATGGCAAATCACGTTCGCTTAGGAAAATGTTAGCCTGAATCATGATATTCGAGGTTCTTGCTTTGGCACGTCGAGGAAAAAATTACTAAGCGGGGGTAGGGAATGAAGGTGCGCGTTTTGAGTGTTGTGCTCAACTTTAGACAGCATAATTCTTTGTCAAGTTCGCCTGAAAATATTTGTGCGGCAGAACGAACCAAGATTATTTTTCCTATGGCGGCTGCGCTATGGACATCTACACCCCTGGCGTACTACATTTCCTTGTTATATTTACGTGAAGCCTTCTATGGCTAAGTCGGTTCTTCACGACCGGAAGTCCTGATGTCCGCCGGCCGTGACTCAGCTGATCAGGGGCTCCGGGCAGGGTCTGGAGAGTGGATCAGCTCGAGGTCAGCTCTGGGTCGGGTCTGAAGAGTGGATCAGCTCGAGGTCAGCTCGGGGTCGGGTCTGAAGAGTGGATCAGCTCGGGGTCAGCTCGGGGTCGGGTCTGGAGAGTGGATCAGCTCGGGGTCTGGAGAGTGGATCAGCTCGGAGTCTGGAGAGTGGATCAGCTCGGGGTCTGGAGAGTGTATCAGCTCGGGGTCGGGTCTGGGGGGTGGTTCAGCTCGGGGTCAGCTCGGGGTGGGTCTGGGGGGTGGGTCAGCTCGGGGTGTCTGAGAGTGGTCAGCTCGGGGTGGGGGGTCTGAGAGTGGATCAGCTCGGGGTCAGCTCGGGGTCAGCTCGGGGTCGGGTCTGGAGAGTGGATCAACTCGGAGTCAGCTCGGGAATCTCCCTCTGATCTGCCGATCTGACCAAAACGACCGGAATTACTGGCACATCTCATCATTTATTTATCTGCTGAAGTCGGCGATGTGGAATCTGCCATACGGGATGTCATTCCACATCAAGTAGGATGTCAGGAGGGCCACTCTCTCGCACTACATGTGAACAGGAGTCCCCAAGGGAACTAACATAATCAGTCCAGTTGTGTGGCAGTACACATTATGTTATTTTTACCGTGTGCTAAGCATCACATGGCCACGTCATGAGCAAGCTAGATGACTTCGGTCTTATTTATTAATGAAAATTAATTATCCAATACGGGGGGCTTCCGAACGATTCAGGTGTAGAGGAAACCATATTTATATATGTATGCACAACGAAAATTTATGATGCAACATGTAGATGAAAAAACAACAACACCAACTTATGTTGACCTGGCTATGGAAAAGTCATACGGATGGCATTGTTCAGAACAAATTACCAACCAGAGGAAGGAAAGTACACTTCCAATATTTCTGAACCTACGCGTACATTAGTTTTCCTTCTTGCTGGACAAGGCGTGAAATTCCATGGGCTAATGCGGTGCCAGGTGGTTGGATTTTTATGGACAATCACAATGGGACTCGCCTGCCGTCCAGCCGCGTCCCCGGGGCACACGGGTTCATCATGTACGTGCAAAGAAAACCAACTCGATTGGAAGCCGAGATCAGGCGGACCAAAGTACATACTGCGGCGACGATGCACACCACCATGCGCATATTCTGTAACGTCACGGCTACCCCTATCACTGCCATCAGTCCCCCAGTGCCGTCTGATCGCAGAACAACTAATGAGAACGTATCCCCGAACGTAATATAACTTTGCACTTCCTGCCAAGATGAAATACTTTCCGCGGAATGGCACTGTCACATCCGCGCCGAAACTGTGGCGAAATGTGCCGCGGACAGTGGTCGGAGCTGATGCTAATTAGGTGCACTTGTCTGGTGACGTCAGTTCTCATGGAACACGTCGTGTGAGGGGGCAGCCATGCGTCACTTCCCTTCCGCTGTGGGTTCAATGTTCCACAGGTGCGTCACCGAGTGGCCAGCCGGCGCGGACAACACGCCACAGTCTGTGTCAGGAGACACGGCCGGAGCCGGAGCCGGAGCCGGAGCCGGAGCCGGAGCCGGAGCCGGAGCCGGAGCCAGAGCCGGAGCCAGAACCAGAGCCGGAACCGATACACTGCCGGTTCACTTAGGGGACACGGCCGGAGCCGGAGTCGGAGCTGGAGTCGGAGCCAGAACCAGAGCCGGAGCCGATACACTGCCACGGTTGACTTAGGAGACAGGGACGGGAGCCGGAGCCGAAGCCGAAGCCAACACGCTGCCGCCTGTGTCGAGAGATACAGCTTGGAGCCCGAGCCGAAGTCGGAGCCAACACTATCGCCTGTGTCGGGAGATACGACCGGGAGATTGAGCTTCTGCCGGAGCCAACACTCTACCGCCTTTGTCCGGAGCTACGACCGGGAGCCTGAGCCAACACTCTACCGCCTGTGTCGAGAGACATGGCTTGGAGCCTGAGCCAACACACTGTCGCCTAAGTCGGGAGATACGGCCTGGAGACCAAGACGAAGCTGAAGCCAAAACACTGCCGTAGTTCTACAGGAAAGGCCAGCAGCTGGAGTCGGGGCACACCCACCACTACCCTCCCACCGAGCTGGAGTCGGGCATACCCACCACTACCCTCCCACCGAGCTGGAGTTGGGGACGTACCCACCACTGCCCTTCCACCGAGCTGGAGTCTGGAGCGTACCCACCACTACCCTCCCACTGAGCTGGAGTCGGGAGCGTACCCACCACTACCCTCCCACTGAGCTGGAGTCGGGGACGTATCCACCACTACCCTCCCACCGAGCTGGAGTCGGGGCATACCCACCACTATCCTCCCACCAAGCTGGAGTCGGGGCTTACCCACCACTACCCTCCCACCGAGTTGGAGTCGGGGACGTATCCACCACTACCATCCCACCGAGCTGGAGTCGGGGACGTACCCACCACTACCCTCCCACCGAGCTGCAGTCTGGGACGTACCCATCAATACCCTCCCACCGAGCTAGAGTCGGGGACGTACCCGCCACTACCCTCCCACCGAGCTGGAGTCGGGGACGTACCCGCCACTATCCTCCCACCGAGCTGGAGTCGGGGACGTACCCGCCACTACCCTCCCACCGAGCTGCACACAACACTGAACTTCCTGCCACCGCCGAACTCAGCCATACATACACAATGAGTGCCTGCAATGAGCCCCGGGGTAACCGGACGCAGTCAGGCGAGGAACTAGGCTAAACCTTTTTCTGAACTCTGACATGTTCCAGAAATCACATCGCACAAGCCGAGCTTCCGTACTGGGCTCTCCGTACTGGTGCAAGGACGACACAGTTCATCAATTGGTCCGAAATGTCATGGGTGCATTGAGATTAAGCAGAATCCATACCAGGCACTCATGACAAGGGACTTCGGTGTCAAACCTACGGAATGAAGGGATCACTTGAAATGCGCAAGAACATAATGGGGAGGCATGACCCACACTTATTGGTGGACTTATGCAATAACTATAAGTGCTACGTGGTGAAACAATCATTTGCTAAAGCGCTTGAGAAGTTCTTCAGCTTTCCAAAATGTCCTAAAATGTGACTATACCTCTATTTGCAAACTCAGCCTATTGGCTGGCAAGGCCGTACTAGCCGGGTGTTGACAGCGACCCGGGCGGACCCAGATGGAGCTGGCCTTCACCGGGCAGCGACTTTTCACACAGTCAGACAGCATGGCCATACTTGTATCGCCATGTCCACTTCATTCGGGAAGCTGTCGTGCACTCAGAGGTTCTACGGTCTCTGACACAGCGTGAAACAACATGACCATATTAGTCTCATCGTATCCAACTAATTCAGGAGTATGTCGCTGATTTGAAGCTCTACTACAGTTGTGTGAACTATTTCATTCCGATGCATTGATAGTGTACACCCAAACCTCCTGAACGGCTTTTACGACGTTTTATTTTTCGAAGCTAAACGTCGAAAATCGAAAATTGCATACATTTATAGATGGTGCGCAGTAACCGCCGACTGTCACACAAATCTGCGGACCTCGGTGGTGGACCGACACAAATGAGGTTAACTTTCCGCGGCGCCTCCACAAAGAAGAATAACAAAATATTGGCTTCGTCTGGCTCTGGTAAGAAGCAGAATAGGCTTTCCTTGTCCGCAGCTATGTTTATTAGGGCCATAATCAGGGCAACATGTTGCAGCTGAACAGCCGAAATGGCGAACAATCTGCTAATTGGTGGGCGGGCAGGCCTAGCAGAACACACGCCCTCTGCACAATGCTGTCGAATTGTATCACAACGCAGGGCCGCTGCACAGTGCTGAATCGTCTCAACAGTGTACAGGGACATTGCTCAGTGTTGGCGTATCTCAGCAGAACACGAGGACAAGATTCAATGTTCGCTGGTCTCGACTGAACACAGGGCCATTGCTCAACGCTAACTTCTCGCCTTCCCATACACACTTTCTAGCACTTATCATCCATTGTCTACCAGACATTTCATGGTGAACGGTCAGCACATGGCTTTTTCTTACTCCACGACTAAAGTTCCATGACTTTTTCCTTTCGCTCCTGTAAAAAAGGCCCTACGAACATCTGTTCTCCCATTCCGTGTGACAGACCTCACGTCAGTGCAGAAGAGCCGAGTGGTACGTCACTGACCGCGAGATAGCACGTGATTGACCGCGACGGGGTCTGTATAGAGCGGAACCAATCGCGGCAGGGTCCGCACACAGGGGAACTAACTGCGACAGGGTTTGTACGGAGCGGTACTGACAGTAACAGGGTCTGCATGGAGCGGAACTGACCGTGACAGGATCTGTATAGAGCGGAACTGACCGCGACAGGGTCTGTATACAGCGGAACTGACCGCGACAGGGTCTGTATAGCGCGGAACTGATCGTGACAGGGTCTGTATACAGCGGACCTGACCGCGACAGGGTCTGTATAGCGCGGAACTTACCGCGACAGGGTCTGTATACAGCGGACCTGACCGGGACAGGGTCTGTATAGAGCGAAACTAATCGCGACAGGGTCTGTATGCAGTGGACCTGACCGCGACAGGGTCTGTATAGAGCGAAACTGACCGCGACAGAGTCTGTATACAGCGGAACTGATTGCGACAGGGTCTGTATGCATTGGACCTGACCACGACAGGGTCTGTATAGAGCGAAACTAATCGCGACAGGGTCTGTATGCAGTGGACCTGACCGCGACAGGGTCTGTATAGAGCGAAACTGACCGCGACAGGGTCTGTATAGAGCGGAACTAATCGCGACAGGGTTTGTATGAAGCGGTACTGATCGCGACAGATGACTACATGGACCGTGACTGAAAATAATGGTGGTGCTGTATCCACGGTAACGGCGATGGCGCAGTGCTGATAGGCACGCGTCTTTAGGTACCCCGGAGAGAGTAGTTTGTTCGAAGAGCCGGCCGTCACGAATAGCCGGCGGCGGTGGCTCATTTACTGCCACCGGTGTGAAACACTCGTCGATGGCTCCGTTAGTCGGTCGATGTTCCAGTGCGTGTGCGTGTGCGTGTGCGTGTGCATGTGCGCATGCATGTGCGCGTGCGTGTGCATGTGCGCGTGCGTGTGTGTGTGCGTGTGTGTGTACGTGTATTTGTGCATATGGGTGTGCGCGTGCGCATTTGCATATGCATATATATGCGTATGTGTATGTGCAAGTGTGTGTATATGTGCAAGCGTGTGCGTGTAAGCAAATGTGGTGGGAAATTGCTGCGTTGATAAGTAAAACTTTATTATCGGTACGTAAATGATGATGCACGAAGTTCAATAAATATTTGGAAAAACAGGCTTCTTCAATCTGTCACCATCTAATGATTGGGCTGTACAACGGCGATGCGGTCTGCTCCGACAAAATTGCAACTTGAAAGTAATTCCAGTTATATGCGGAAATAATGTCAAGCATAGCTATATATGCCGAGTATTGTAGCGACCTGTGAGACCTGTTGGAGCTATTATAGCACCTTGGCTGGATGATCACGGATAACTTGGTCTCATACCACACGCTGTGCCTGCTTTACAAGGTGCGCCGTCCGTAGGAGCCGGCTTCGTTAACCAGAGCCATTACACAGTAGCCAAGCACCGTGACCATCACACCCGTCACGACCGGGACCTGTACGCCCCAGATTGCGGACAGAGATGGGCAGGCACCGTTCTTGCTCTCGAGGACCTGCCTTATATAACGATTGCCGCACAAGCTGAAATTACTGCCAGTTTCCCTATGCAGTCGTAGGTAGCATTTGTGCGCGGGACTGGACTGACTGCTCTGATCATACTTGCTGACTTCTGACTATAGTTGATGACTTCCGATCGTACCTGCTGACTCTTCCTGTGCCGCTGGTATGAACAATTGCTATATATTTTCATGTGCGCTTATGACAGCCCTTATTTACTGATGACCTTTGTTTTAAAGCTCGACAATAGGCTGTATTAGCCACGAGTCTATTGTGGATGGCCGGAATATACATCGTTGTCATTGTCTTTGTTCTTGACCTTCACATGACATGTAGGACCAATACTACCACGCTAACCGCCAAGAACGAGCTCGCCAGGAGGTACAATAGAAGAACAACGCCGGTGTTCACAAAGCGGTCATGCGAGACAAAACCCATCCATTGGTCATCGATTCCCTCGCACGTGACATCCGCCAAGCAGCGCCGTCGTTGTGAACGTTCACCGCGTGACATGGTTCGCTGGTCATCGGCTCACACCAAACACCACTCACACTGAACATCACTCACACCCAGCACTGCTCACGCCAGACACGACTCACACCCAGCACCGCTCACAGCAGACACTACTCACAGCAGACACCACTCTCAGCAGCCACCACTCACAGCGGACAGCACTCACAGCAGACACCACTCACAGCAGACACCACTCACAGCAGACACGACTCACAGCAGACACCACTCTCAGCAGACACGACTCTCAGCAGACACGACTCACACACAGCGCCGCTCACAAAAGACGTCACTCACACCAGAAACCATTTACACCCGGCACCGCTCACCACACCAGACATCGCTCACACTAGACACCACTCACACCCAGCACCACTCACACCAGACACCACTCACATCCGACACCGCTCACACCCGGCACCAATGACACCCAGCACCACTCACTTCCGGCACAACTCACACCCGGTACCGCTCACACCCGCACCGCTCACACCCCGCACCGCTCACACCCGGCACCGCTCACACCCGGCACCGCTCACACTCGGCACCGCTCACACCCCGCACCGCTCACACTCGGCACCGCTCACACCCGGCACCGCTCATACCCCGCAACGCTCACACCCGGCACCGCTCATACCCCGCACCGCTCACTTCAGGCACCGCTAACACCCGGCACCGCTCATGCTGAAATTTGCTTTATCTATACCTGACAATACACCAGAATGACTCTTGGTAGATAGGTCAAAGGAACAAAGTAAAGAATTTGACTAATAACATCCCACTTCGCAATGCTTGCACATTTTTTAGCCGGTTTGAACATAGGCTAGGGGCCTTCAAAGTTTAAAGATATGCTCATTTTGACCAAACGCATGAGAATGACTTCACACATGACACGAAAAGAAAGATTTACCCCATTGGTAATGACAATATTGCACATAATCTGGAACACACGTACTCATAAAACGTACTTTTTAGAAGAAATTGCATTTAAAAGAACTAGCCTCAGTGGACGCCATAGCATTTGGAACTGGCCGAAATATTCAGCTGTAAATTTGAAAGGACATGGGCAGAGGCTACGATAATTAAAAATATTCACCTTTGAGGAGCAGTTAATTTTTAGGTTACGCGTGTTCATGCAACAAAGCCCACAGGAGTACAGCTCAATTAAAAATAATAATAAAAACTGAGGCAGGTCTGTTCAACTCAAATCCAACGATAGTGGCATTCATACATATGGCTGATTGATTTGTATTTGACATGCTGACTTATGTCGTACTGTCGTACTGATAGTGTTAAGCATTTTGTAGTAGTGTTGACGAGTATGTTCCATTGTAGTGCTTAGCTCGTCTCTTTGCAGTGCCTGGAAGAAAACTGGCCTTGTCCACGTGCGAACCATTCTATATGATTCATGCTTGCAGACCAACCGGGCGGAAGCAGCATTTGAAAGCACAGGCTTCGTCAGGGATGGAAGCCGAAGGCATCAGTTGGACTGACTCAGGAACAATACTAGCCGAGCTGTGACCAATCCGGCAAACCGCCGTCGAAAGTGCATTTCGCCGCCGGCTTGAACAGTTTATTTGTGAGAGTTGTATTGGCACGTGAACCATAGCTCTACATTTGAGTCGGGCACCACGTCATGCGAACGGTCCAGCTCTACTGAGATGGACAGTCTCAGACACCATTTCTGAAGAGAAGTCCTGTGCCGATCGCTTGCCTGGCCACCAGGTGGAGATGGGAAGACCCCTGCCCGCTCCAGTCACACTTCACCCGTCCTAGCAATCACTTGTCTGGACACCAGGTGGAGATGGGACGACCCCTGCCCGCTCCAGTCACACTTCATCCGTCCTGGCAACAGCGGGGTGCCACACCACGTATAGAACCATGGGTGCTGTGCTATGAAAATTGTGGCGTGGTGCATATGAGAGCATGAATAATTTAGCGGATTTTGTTTTTGCCTCAGAAGAAGTCCGGAGCGCTCTAAATTCCGTTTCTTAAAATGAAGGCACGTTACCCTTTTCGAACAAAATTCGGTGTGATCCACCGTTTCCAATGGCATCCAATTCATGGAGTCATGAATAAATGTCACCTTTGGTAAACAAGTATCGGCAACATTGGTCCTTGAAGAGCACAAAGGGCCTGCTGCGCAGACTGCTGCATACTCCTGGAAAATACCACAAGCTTTCATCAGCAGATGCTGGGAAGCGTGCAAATTTCCAGCACTAGAAACTGGGAAATTCTGTATGCTCTCCACATTGTGGAAAATCAAAGACAGTCTATGCATGGTGCAATCATTCAAGTGATAATTGTTTTCACTCCGAATTGTGCTTTCTCTTTGCGTTTACGTTTTGTTTCACTTCTATTTGAGATATATTGTATTTCTCTGAAGGCCTTGTTTGTAGCTTCCGTTCAGAAACGTATTAGTGTAGGTAGCAGTGCGGATTCGGCAGACCGTCGATCACGTGGCTGCAGCGTCACGTGACTCGGCCTGTGTGCCCCGGGGCTGTGTGATTCAGTGCTATTGGTATGCACATGCTGCGCTACGCGCTTGATGGCACTTTATATTTTGTACGAAGTGCAAACACGCCATCATGGATGGTTAATGACGGATATTCCGAGCGCCAGGCTTAATTGGGCATTCGCTGGGGGGGGGCCAGTAATCTTCCAAACAACTCGAGACGAGGGTGTAGGATCGCAAGATCAGTTGGGGGGGGGGTGGAGGCTCAGTCCTGTGTCGATTAATCTAGGATACCCCCAAATAGCAATTTCTCCCTGGATTTGGGCCACTTTATTTTGCCATCTTGAAAAAAAATTCCCCTTTTCCCGTTTTCCATGAACATGGCCTACCCGGGGCCACATAATCAGGAAATGGTCAATCGAAAAACTACTACCGAATATGGAGAATCTACTTAGTGCCAAAACGACTTCTTCTCCTTTGGCTTCGCATTGTGCCTAATTTCATTTTTGTTTTTATGATATTTATATTTGTTGCTTCAAATTTCAGTCGACAAAAACGGATTAAAAACAACACGAAAAGAAACAACATGCAACCATCATAGCAAGCTCCACATTATGATCAGTGCTAAATGACCAGTGTGATTATTGATTTATAAAACGTAATATAGGATTGCTTGTGCTATTTCGATTCATAAAAGAGCACAGTCACCACCAATACAAAGAATACTTAGAAGGACCGCGAGAATATCGTCACCACTCACTAGAAATGATGGTCAATCTTACACCTACCTTGGTTAATCACGAGTAGAATGTCGTACTCGACATTTATGCAGCATTGCTTGAATTTTTAATGGCTTTGACGTCAAAAGTTCGGGGGTGGGGCGGTGGGGGAGGACTGAGTTGCAAGTTGGGGGTGGGGCTAGAGCCCCTCAACTGAAGAGGATCCTACACCCCTGACTTGAGAACCAAACGGCGCAGAGCTCTCACAACTCTCAATACCCTTCCGGACATCAACTACGCCCGATAACTCAATACCCTTCCGGACATCAACTAGGCCCGTTAACTCAATACCCTTCCGGACATCAACTACGCCCGGTAACTCAATACCCTTCCGGACATCAACTACGCCCGGTAACTCGATACCATTCCGGACATCAACTACGCCCGGTAACTCAATACCCTTCCGGACATCAACTACGCCCGGTAACTCAATACCCTTTCGGACATCAACTACGCCCGGTAACTCAATACCCTTCCGGACATCAACTACGCCCGGTAACTCAATACCCTTCCGGACATCAACTACGCCCGGTAACTCAATACCATTCGGACATCAACTACGCCCGGTAACTCAATACCTTTCCGGACATCAACTACGCCCGGTAACTCAATACCCTTCCGGACATCAACTACGCCCGGTAACTCAATACCCTTCCGGACATCAACTACGCCCGGTAACTCAATACCCTTCCGGACATCAACTACGCCCGGTAACTCAATACCCTTCCGGACATCAACTACGCCCGGTAACTCAATACCCTTCCGGACATCAACTACGCCCGGTAACTCAATACCATTCCGGACATCAACTACGCCCGGTAACTCAATACCTTTCCGGACATCAACTACGCCCGGTAACTCAATACCCTTCCGGACATCAACTACGCCCGGTAACTCAATACCCTTCCGGACATCAACTACGCCCGGTACCATTTTGGTCAGAGTTCATCCTAGATAACTTGCATGACATCTGCTTCCGTTCAGACACCACGAGCTGGAGATACCCGAGACATTTAGCACCAATATTTTATTTTCCCCCTAATAGCCACCCAATACTGCTATAAATTTCCTGAATTTTGAAAGGACACCAAACTCCTTTCTGAGAAAGAAACAAAGGTTGCTCAATAAATAGCTTAGTAAAACAGGCTTTCTTTATTGATCAAATCGCCTATGTATTTGGTTCTGCCGATGGAGCACCAATAATTATCACTATTTAGTATTCAATTTATGCCAGTCATTAAAGCAATATGGTTGAATTACATGTTAGCAACACCAATAATTATGCGAAGCCTGCACCGGTGCATTTCATCCATTTCCAGGGCAATCATAGGTCAAACATCAATTGTACGTATTAACACATTCATTATTATATCGCTATTATCATTGCGTACTATTGCCAAGTATGAATCCGGCATTTGGGATATAGTAATAACGATAGAGTTGCGATAAAGGTGGTACGTGGGTGAGAGCTTGTAGATTCACGTACTCTGCGTGACCATGACAGCCATGTGACGTCACCGGTGACAGCAAGGCAACATGTCTGTCCCTCGGAACATACACGATATCCGTTTGTATCAGCTCGATCAGTTCATAAGTTGCTGATAGAGATGGAAGGTGGGGGTGGGTGCGCGTCACATGCCCCCACCCCAGTCATCCCCCCAGTTCAGCCAAGACCTGAGTCAATGTTACGGCAGTGCTCGTCCTTTATACCTGTCACCAGTGGCGAGACGATGTAATCGGCAATTGGATGACACACAAATGCCATTTTTTCTGCATTCAAGTGTCGGTGAACATTTCAGATGCGCTAACATGCTATTGATGTGAGCAAATAGCAGCTTACGATACTCACCAGTACTGAAGCCCCACCAGCTGACCTATCCAGTTACCGGCAATGACATTACGTGACGGCCGGTTACTATATTCGCTTACCTTACTTTATTTGTTGTTACTATATTTGTTCACATCACAACGGGTAGGCATGACGTGTTTCGTCAGCATTGGCAAACTCAACACAAGACTCCGCATGCGGAGATGTTTCATCATTGGGAGAACACTTGGAGTGACGCGAAACTTAGTCCAGGGCGACAAAATGGAATGGATAAGTGTCAAACATTGGCGTCGCCACGGAATTGGGATATGGTGGCGGAGGGATTGCTCGGTCCATTCTTTCCATGCACCATCACGGATGTGCCTACTAGTTACTACTAAATGTCCAGCAGCTTGAGGGTGGGGGACGCCAGGTCACCAGAATGCCAGATCGGGGTAAAAACTTCACAAGCCGTCCAACAGAACAACGAAGCAACACGTGTCTGTAGAAAGCGGCGACAAACGACAAATGTGCTTGGGGCACAGAAACGAAACTGGGCATGTAATTCCAAATTCTAGTGGAGGGGTGGGGAGAGGTGAATCTCCTCCACCCCATCCCCCTGCATTGATCCGTGACCAGTGGACGGTGGCGGCTTGCCACCTGGTTGCCGTTCTCACCCTGCGTGGGGCCCCGCTGAGGGCCATCTCCGCTGCAAACTGCTGGCACCAGCGCGGCCGAGCCGCGACTAACGCGCTCGGGAGCGAACTCCGCGGCCGCCGACAGCGCCGCCACCGGCCGCACCACGAACTAACACAGCACTGATCTGCTCCCACGAGAGTCTCAGGCGCACACTCGTGATTTCGTCGCTGAGCAGAGGCGCAGCCAAGGGGGGAGGGCGGCCCCCACTCCCTTAGCACCGATCAAAGTGCCTTACACTAGATCAAACAATCAATTTTGAGACTTTCACCATGCAAAGCCATACATTTTCGCCGCGCTTCGCGCGTCGGCAGCTTTCTCTATTTCATCACATCTTTAGAGTCACCCCCCCCCCCCACTGAGAAAATCCTGGCTGTGCCTGAAAATGCATATGCAAGCGCGTTCCCCATACCAATGCATTCTCTCCGCTGTCAAACATTCACACATCATTGGCAAGCAGCCGAGCACGTCGTGACACATCCGGCAACATCACGTTAAAGACAATGAACAGCTTTTGTCGGCTAATCTAGCAGTGGCAACATAATTTTCTCGATATGGTCAGGTAACAAATAACAACAAAACAATTAGGGAAAAATGAGTGGCTGATCATTGGAAGAACACATCAATCAAATTCACCGATATACATTTCACCTTATGGGAACGCCTGCTCTCTCCATTAATGAACAGCTACCATCCAGCATCAACTACCATCAACTACCATCCAGCATCTTCATCGTCTGGTTCCCATGCTGTCAGTACCGTGACAGAGTCGTTGCCGACCACGAGCTTCCTGTCGCCCTTACAGCCCGTGGGCAGTGGACATTCGACGCCGTCTTGAAAATCCCTGCTGTGTGCCATCACTTCCTTCATCCCATTTCTCAAATTATCCGACGACAGGAAAATACCCCATGTTAATCGTACATATATATTGGAAGCACCACAATGTATAGCCAGGCTGGTTCAGCGGGACACGACACGGGAAGCACATCGCGTCATGCACAACTCACCCTCTGTACCTACATTGCGCATATACCAGAAAATCTTCCTCCACACCACTTCCCCCTCGATCAGCATCGATTCCAAGACCAACTTCGACACTTGTGGTGATTCAGACAAACAGTAAAGCTGGTGCAATTCGAATTCGAATCTTCGAAAGCTATGACTCTAATGTGACTTACATGCTGATCGAAATGCTCACATGGGATACCAGCTTCATCTGATCATATACTAGTGCTATGTTGGCTTCCCACCAAGCTAGGGGCAGTCGAACGTAGGGGCAGTCGAACGTGACGTAGAACGGCTAATTGAGGGGCAGCCACTACATGCCATCACTAAGTTCCTACTGCAGCAGAGCCACGGTCAGCATCTCACCACATGGACTTCCGCCCGTACATGAAGCGATGGGAACTGGAGGGCAGTTGTAGACTTCACCTTCATCGTAGCCAGCTTTCGGTCGTACCGAATCTTTTTGTGACACTTCTCTGGTGACATGAGCTTAATACCATGGAAATACCACTCGAAAAGTAACAGAAAAGTAGCAGAATGTGGAGCTACCTGACAGGCGTGTGGCGGTGTAGTGCAACGCGGCATGCTACGCGGCAACGGACTCCTCGTCTTCGAGGTCAACATTGTAAGCAACCATTGGTGCCGACCCGGTGGAGGAATCAATGTCGGTTGGTGATTGGTTTTACGACACGTCGACCGTTGAGTCATGTAGCGTCGCCAATCTCTCACGCCGATTGGTCGCGGGCGAAGAGTAGCGACAGGTGAGACTCGAACCCACAACCTTTCGATTGTGAGACGAGCATCTTACCCCTAGACTACTCGTCCGCGAGGAATCAATGTCGTCACCAGTCATTGATGCCCACCAGTTGGAGGAAGAAATGCAGGGGATGTGCACCTATACGATTTATAACTCATTTCTGAGCATCTGGCGGTGAACTGGGGATCATGCACGTTTTCCGTATATAGCTTTTCTCTTTTATCGTGCTACGCAGTAAAAGTTTCAAAAAATACTTCTAAAGATTTTGTGAGGAATATATTTCATGTACTTGACGTGTACAGCACGGAGAATCACAAAACCTGCAGACTTTGATAAGCACCCAAGGTGAAACTTCCTTCTTGTGATACCACTACTTGGAAAATGTTATGCTCGGTGTCAAACTTTTGGAGCGTTCCTACACTCATGCCCAGCCACCCCGTACCGCTCACTCACTCTGAGCTGGCTGGCTGACTGGCTCCAGTACTGCCTTCGTCGCGGGACTCGACATGTCAGATGTCCACTCACTCTGAGCTGGCTGGCTGACTGGCTCCAGTACTGCCTTCGTCGCGGGACTCGACATGTCAGATGTCCACTCACTCTGAGCTGGCTGGCTGACTGGCTCCAGTACTGCCTTCGTCGCGGGACTCAACATGTCAGATGTCCACTCACTCTGAGCTGGCTGGCTGACTGGTTCCAGTACTGCCCTCGTCGCGGGACTCGACATGTCAGATGTCCACTCACTCTGAGCTGGCTGGCTGACTGGCTCCAGTACTGCCTTCGTCGCGGGACTCGACATGTCAGATGCCCACTCACTAGCCGGGCCAGGCCAGACCCTAGTCTGTGAGGAGGCACACTAGACTGGAGCTGTCTGGACCGTCAGTCGGACCCCGGTGGTAGAGCACTGACTACGGTCCACACCCGGATCGTGTTAATTTCACTCCACAATGCGCGAGTCACTCGTGCTGCGCACAACCGAGCTGAGGCTGCTAATGTCGGACAAACCGGACGCGAAGCGCCCATTGACACGGCAAATGAGCAGCATAAATGCAGAGCACACATAAGCAGGAGCGAAAGTAAGAGGCGGAGAGTACCTCTGGAAAGCGTTTGCAAACCTCGCATCTCTTGACGCGTTTGAACATTCCGATACTGTGCACGTTGTGCATCGTAGCATCGTGTGTGATGCTGATCGTGCATTGTGCACATATGCGCACGCATCTACATACTATGCGTATTTGCAGCCGACTGAGCTGAAAAAGGCAGAGACTCGGCGAAAGTAAATGGGCCGATAGGAGCATAGGATCACTCATAGCATTCGGCCAAATCACTCTTCCATATTTACAGAGCTTCATTCATTAACGGTGCGAAGGCAACTGAGAGAACCTAATTGGAAATGTTATCCAGAACACACCGGCACGACCACATGACGCCGACCATAGTCTAAGAGTTAGGACACTGCACTCAACACGCTCGGCCCAGCTTGGGATGAGCTCTTACCGGAGAACGCACCGTGATTGCCGGTGTTCTCGCGAGTTGCATCGACAGAAGATCCGACGATTCATCGAGAGCGGAACAACTATCCGACGATCACGTCCACCCAACACGAGTCACGTGAAATTGTGCCGTCAAGACAGCGGGTCTGATGAAGAAGCAAGGAGCACCCGATGTCCCCCACGCGAGTGCAGCAACGATATCTGAGGCGTTGGGATCAGTGCGTGGCGAAACCTGGTCCTTGGTCACTTCAGACGCTACGCGGGACACCTTTTCAAGATACTTTAACCTAGACGCCTGTGGAAGGATAATCCGCATCTGGCAACATTCTGAATCAGGGCGTCCGAAGTAACACAACCGCGGGAATTACATACAAAATGGAAGATTCTGAATACTACGACGGTCGACGCGGCTCCCCGGTGTTCACGGATTTCGCGGCTGACGACACTGATCAACACCCCCGATGACACAGCCCCGTGGTAAGCATTCAAAGCCAGTCCTTTCAGATTCAAAGCATCCGACAACACTGCGCCAGCGTCCAATCGGCTCCATGCGCCCAGCTGCGACTGATGGCGATAGAAGAACACTGGCAGAGGAGTAATTAACTTGTAGACTAGCAGCGCACATATCTTCGAGATGAGAAGGCTCTCTGCAATCTGAGCCATACAACATCATGACTTGGCCGAAAGGTGACATCGCATGAAATCTGACAATGAGGCGGACTGGTTTGCCTAACTTCCGTCCTCTGATGGATTGCCTTGGTAGGATGCATTAAGTAATGACACAATCTGGCAATGGCAGATGCTGGTTGACTCCTCTTGTCTATACGTTGTATTTTATGTCCTTTTCGGGATGCTCATTTCCGGAGCAACGGGCGGATATTCCATAACACGCTGAGCTCCAGGTACAGCATGACCATTCTACTCCAGAAACATCCATTAGTACATCCTGATTGGGAACATTCTTGCAAGCTGCATGCCTTGGATCTTGATGTTTTTTTTTTACTAGTAGCGGGTGAGGCTCGGTGAGATACATTCACCAAATTACAGTTGGCAGTGTTTCCGGCAGATATTTTCTTACGTCATACTTGTCTGGGCAGCGAACTCCGAGCGTCGGTGATGTCGTGCACGTCAACTGGGCTCGACAATCTATCAGAACGGATGGCGACATCCGATGATTTAGTTTGGCCACCAGTAGTAATTAGGACATTACAGTTAGAGGAGCAGTGAATCAACCGTTCCAAACATTGAACGGTTGGCGGCTGATGGTTCTACATGGAAGCCAAGAAACACTGACAAACGTGAGGACCAACGGGACGACCCGCATGGTAAACGTGTTTTTCTGCCACGAATTGGTATGGAGAGCTTGCTGGGGAAAAACCGATCGTTGCTGACATATATTGCCATTTGCTTTCGCTATTTGGTATCGCTGCATTTCTGAGCCATCCGACTACTATGACATCGCTTCCACATACCGTGCAGTGTTCGCTCGATTCTGTTTTCGTTCCCTTGGAAGGCACAATTCCTGGTCCACGTCTGACCCTGACCAGAATAGTTGGATATCAGTGACGAACAAGAGCAGGATAGCTCCGACATATCCTATGTAACTTGTGTCTCATCCAGAGAAGCATTCTGGTTCTGGATGTCATCCGGATGGACCACCAGATCTTGTGTGCTAGCAAGGGACTCGTCCTGATTTTGCGTAATATCCAAGTCCTGGGTGTCATCAGACTGAACCACCAGATCTTGTGTGCTAGCAAGGGGCTGGTTCTGGTTTTGTGTAATGTCTATATGCACGCTTAGCTCTTGTCTGACAGCCATAATTTTGTTCCGCTCTTCTGTACTATCCATCACAACAGTCCGATTCTGGGATTGGTCCGTTGGATTGTTCACGTCTTCCGTTGTATTTACAGGCATGCTCGATTTTTGTGTAGTATCGAGAAGAATACTCTGACTTCGCTTAACTTATAGAGGCATAGTCTGATTTTGAATACCATTCGGAGGTATTGTCTGTTCTTTTGCGGTATTTTCACCCAAGTTCTGATATTGTACGCTTTCTAGGCGAACGCTCTGATCTTGTGCAATAGCTACAGGCACGCACTGACCTTCAGCACAAGCAAGAATAGCTCCGTTAACATCTGTGCCTTCTTGAGGAGGTCTCTGACCTTGTGCACCATCTAGAGGAGCACCCTCATACTGTGTGTCATCTTGAGGAAGGTGCTGGCCTTGTATGCCATCTAAATGATGACTCTTGTGTGTGGCATCTTGAGGAACGCTCTGACTTTGCGCTCCGTCCAAAGAACCACTCTTATCATATGTAATTTCTTGAAGAAGGCTCTGATCTTGTGCACCATCCAGTGAAATACTCTTACCGTGAGTGCTATCCTGAGGAACGTGCAAATCTTCTGCACCGCCTAGAGAGCCACTCTGATGTATATCATTTTGAGGAACACTCTGACTTTGCACACCCTCCAGAGGACAGCTCTGGTCATGTGTACCATCTTGAGGAACGCTCTGACCTTCCGCATCATCCAGAGGACTGCTCGTAGCATGTGTGCCAAGTTGAGGTACGGTGTGATTTGTTATATTATTTGGAGACACATTATTATCCAGACTTACGTCCTGATCTTGCGTTTTAACGGGAAGCATATTTGTACCTGGTGCATCATCCAAGGATAAGTTCTGACTTTCTCCGACATCTAGAGGCACGTTCTGACCTCGTGTACTTTCAAATTGGCTGTCCTCAGCTTGCTTCTTATCCAGTTTACAAGTTTGTTTGTTATCCAGAGAAACATCATGACCTATGACAAATTCCAGCTGCTTGTGTGACCCATCATCAGGCAAATTCGGTGCTTCGGTCAAATTGAGTTGGCTCTTTTGGCCTTCTGGGCTATCCGGGTAAATGGACCGACATTGTGCACTACCAAGAGAAACGTTTATGCTTTTACTGCTGTCAAGCGAAACGCTTTGCCCTTGTACAGCATTTGGCGGAACATCCGCGTGCTGAGCCCCATCGACATCCGCGTGTTGAGCCCCATCCGCGTGTTGAGCCCCATCGACACTTATGTTCCCGTTCCCGCTTTGAGCACTACCAAGAGGAATTTCGTGAACTTGGGGCACATCCTGAACTTGAGTAATATCCAGAGGCACATCTTGAAATTGTGGAATATCCAGAGGTGCAACTTGACCTTGGGACTTACCCAGGGTCACGCTCCCATCTTGTAAAGCACCCACAGGAATGTCTGCACTGACTGAGGGTACGTCCCGAACTTTTGTAGAATCTGGAGGAGCATCCTGAGCTCGTGCATAGCCCTGAAGAGCGGTGTCGCCTTGCGTGCCATCGGCAGGCCCACTTTGGTCAGAGTGAACGCGTTGTGACTGATCTGGCAGACTGGAAAGATCTTCCATAACCACGCTTGGGCCATGCTCGGCATCCAGCTGCTTATTCTGAACTTGCGAAGCATTAGGAAGAGCCGTCTCATCTGGTGTACCACCCACAGGCACGCCTTGTTCTTTCGCACCGTACAGTGCTACGCTTTCATCTTGCGTATTTTCCACCGGTGAGTTCTGATCTTGTGTCCCATCGTGGGGAAGGTTCGTACCCTGAATGTTATCTAGGGGATCATGCGGAATTTGTTTTTCATCTATAAGTATTTCCTGCGTATGATGTTCATCACGAAGCACGTCCTGAGCTTGTTCCACACCGACTGGCACATCTTGACGTTGTGTTCCGTCCGATGGCACACCCTGGCCTCCAGCTTCAAGTATCGGCACCGTCTGAGCTTGCGTGGCGTCGGGCGGCCCTGTCTGGCCTGGATGAACACTTGCTTGTTCCCCACCGACTGACACATCTTGACCTTGTGTTCCGTCCAACAACACACTCTGGCCTGGCGCTTCAAGTACCGTCACCGTCTGAGCTTGCGTGGCGTCGAGCGGCTCTGCCTGGCCTGGATGAACACTTCGAGACTGGTCGGGCCACCTCTCGAGAACATCCATGGCCACAGTAGAACCGGAATCGTCATGCAAGGGCTCTTTCTGGCCCTGTCCACTATCAGGAAGTACGCCCACACCCTGAGCGACCTCTACAGACACGCTGTCGTCACGACCTCCACCAGGAGGTTCGTCCGCACCACCTTCACCAGGAGGTTCGTCCGCACCACCTTCACCAGGAGGTTCGTCCGCACCACCTTCACCAGGAGGTTCGTCCGCACCACCTTCAACAGGAGGCTCGTCCGCACCACCTCCACTGGGAGGTTCGTCCACACCACCTCCACCAGGAGGCTCGTCCGCACCACCTGCACCACCAGGAGGTTCGTCCGCACCACCTTCACCATGAGGTTCGTCCTCACCAACTTCAACAGGAGGTTGGTCCGCACCACCTCCACCAGGAGGCTCGTAAGCACCACTTCCACTGGGAGGTTCGTCCGCACCACCTGCACTGGGAGGTTCGTCCACACCACCTACACCAGGAGGCTCGTCCGCACCACCTACACCACCAGGAGGTTCGTCCGAACCACCTACACCAGGAGGCTCGTCCCCACCAACTCCACCGGGAGGTTCGTCCACACCACCTCCACCAGGAGGCTTGTCCGCACCACCTCCACCAGGAGGCTCGCCCGTACCACCTACACCGGGAGGTTCGTCTGCACGGCCTCCACCAGGAGGTTTGTCCCCTCCAGAACATGTAAAGTCAGCTTTCGACGCTGAAGACCCATCCAACACGGGAGAGACTAACGGAAGCAGCGGAAGCCCTGCTCGAGCGGACACCGGATCAGACCCATCTTCAGAACAAGGAGTCTCTGTAGCCTCCTTCAGTACAGGGAGACGCCCAGCGGACGGGGAGACCTGAGGAACAGCACCAACCGTTGAAAGAATACTCCATGAGAGGAAAGCCGTCGAACTGCAACGTTGACGCTTATTTTACTAGAAAATATCTAAAAAGCATGATGCATTCAGTTACTATGACTACGATTTGCGTGTATGTTCATGTTGCGTCAATGGTATTGATATAATACACCATTTTACAGCATGAACCTGGCACGATGTCTATGATTTAACCAGGCAGTATGAGAGAGCTCGAATACATTTTAATGCAATAAGTCATTCAACATTTGCTATATGCAATCAGTGTGACTGAGCATGCAATATTGAACGTACGCAATAAGCGACGTCTGCAATGCGCAACATAGCAAGAAGGCATGCAACGTGGCGTATTGCGCCACCCAGCGTTCTACTAAAATGATATCGAGCTTAAAATCAGTTCCGATATGATTTTTTTCAATCGAGAACACACATGTTCCATGTTGCTGCTTCCTTCGATTATTTTGTTTTCTTACTTCCTTTGCCATGGGCAGATACATTCGCGCCGACATTTTATCCAGGGATTGGCGTGCAGCTAATTCGCCATGCAGTGCACGTGCTGTTCATATCA
The DNA here is from genome assembly GCA_034440615.1 of Ashinkailepas kermadecensis. Taxonomy (NCBI): domain Eukaryota; kingdom Metazoa; phylum Arthropoda; class Thecostraca; family Neolepadidae; genus Ashinkailepas; species Ashinkailepas kermadecensis. The sequence continues at coordinate 95,783 of JAOTOM010004164.1, forward strand.
GAGGCACTTCATGACAGACAATGTATAGACAATGCTGGGTGCATGTGGCAAAGAGAAAATGTGGCATTAAAAGGTAGCTAGGTAGCTGGGTAATGCATTTTTTACGAAACCACCCAGGAAATCCATGCGATCGTTGACTGACCACAAAACGTTTCGTTCCGTGCATTGATTCAAAATTGTTAGGGAGAGAAGGGAAATAAATCCCTCATCATATATTTCACGGTAATTATAAAATTCCACATACGTGATCTAAAGCCCGTGTGCAGCCCCAGCTTCATTGTCTGGTGTTTTCTTCCATAACTTTTCTTCCATCATTACATCATCCGAGATTGAATAGTCTTCAGGGATGCGATCAAAATGACGTCATACTTTATTTATTTCAGTATTTAAATGCACGGTCCAGCTATTACTAAGCGCCGTTGATACATTCGAAATGAGGCGGTGCACTAGCCATCTGTTACGTATTTTCGACGCTCAAGGCGCTAAGCTGGTATGATAACACCCAAAAATTATCATCAGATGGTTGAGTTTTGGCACCACTGTATATTGCAGTGAATCAAGCTGCATGTAATGCCAATAATCAGCGAAGGATTATTTTATTTGGGGGCATAGTTCTGTGCATTTTGGGAATAATTAATTTCACGTCTCCCATGCCTGTTTACATGACAACGTATGGGAGAAGATACATTCTCATACTTAAATGAAACGTCTGTTTTCACGAAAACGTTTGCTCCAAGAATTTGCGCATGAATAGCATACCATAGGAAAAGTTCGGTGGAACGTGGATTTTGGTAAGTAACTAAGCCTTGCGTCGCATTTTCGTGTGAGCCCGTGTTGATGTTCACATCCACCGTTATCCCGGTTGCCACGACCATTGGCGACACGGCTACAGAGTTGTCAGGATGATACGTCGTCCCATGAAGGGCAAAATGTTACATTAACCCGATGTCGCCGGATACCGAAAGTACTCAAATAGGGTGTGTACCTTCGCATAAGTTCGCATGCTCCCATAGTGTTGCTTCCGAAAATGATCACACTTAAAGTCATCAAGCGTCCGACATGGTTGTAGTCCGCACAGGGAGATTGCACATCCATGCGATTTCCGGGGAATCATGAATAGTGTCCTGGCCTACTTCGCTTCAAGATCGAATACATGTAGCGTATCCAACGTTAGCTGCCCGTCCGCTTGTTTCTCAGCAAACGTTTTAAGATTTTTACCGGCATCGATTACACTGATATATACCTTGATTATCGACACCGCCCAGCGATGAGTAGCTGTTCGTGTGACAAAAGCAGCGGTCATTGGAACAGATCGTTAGGCCACTGATGAAAACCCGTAAGTCGTCAATGCGACCCGGTGTAAGCGATCCTCAGGTCTGAGGTCATGATTCCTGAGTGATCTGTACGGTTCCTGAGTCATCTGCATGTTACCTAGGCAATCAACGTAGTTTCTGGGTCATCGATTCAGTCATTGGGTCACCCATAGAGCCATTGGGTCATTGGCACGATACCTGAGTTATTGATACGGTTGCCCGGCCGCGTGAGTGCGGTTCCTGGGTTATCAATGTTAATATATGAGTGAACGAAGAATGTTGCCATGCCACTCCAGTATCCATTATCACCAGAGCTTTGGGTGAGGAAACATTCCAGTGTGCTCCAGTCAAACTGGTTATGTTGCGGGCGAAGTGGCAGAGCGGCTCTGAGAGATCGATGAGAGAAACTATGACAAGCTCCGATATGACAGGAGATGACGTAGTATCCGATGAGGTGACAGACAGGGCCATGCGAAAGATATTAGAGGATCCCCAAGAGATCAACACTGCTTCAAAGAGGAAGTTAATTTCCGCTTATTTGATTAGTGATAAAGCTCATCACCCGCCCCATTCTCTTCACTTTCACAGCATGTCCTTCACCTCCACCAAAACACGACATGCAACGCACATTAAATCTTAACCTCCGTACTATTTCATGTTGACATCGAAGGTTTCGCTATCCTTTAGGGGATTTAGGCGATTATAAGGGATTATGTAGGGATTATAGAGAAGCTGCTAAATTAAATAATCTGTATTCGTGAACCTCAATGCAGAGGAACGCGGGAATAAATTTTAAGAGTAGCAGTATCCCTACGGCGTTGTAAGAAAAGAATGGGCCGGGTGACTCTAAAACACTCAGCATCTTTTTGTATGTGACGAAGTCCAAGCTAGCATCGTTAATATGGGCTTAGCCTTCTCTGTAACCCTAGGTGCTTAACGCTGGTTTTGAACACTATTCACACGTCTGTGCAATATGATGCTACACAAAATAAAAGTTTGTGAATATCAGGAGCCTATCGAGAAATCGTGGAACAGATTTCTTCCCGGAATCCAAGTAAAATAATTTCATAGTTGAGTGGGTGTATAACTTTCAGTGAATCGTCCAGGAGAGCCAAGATGATTAACTTTAAATGATAAACGCAGGGGACTATAACACATTTCATTGCATGACTGCATCGCTTCGCATGCCTTTTCACACTTATTTGCCGGTAACGTCATTGAACTGTACATCAACAAATAAGTTAATAATCACTGACCGTCAAGCAATCAGTTGTCAGAGACAAATGCTTAAAAATGTTCATCTATGATAACCTTAAATTCAGTGTTGAATTAAATTCACGGGGTGATAGAAATTAATTAAGTGTCCTATCATTAAAACATTTATGCTACTACTTCACGAAATGGCATTGGTGTGGCTTACTCATCTCATGTCAAATTGTCATCTATAAACACACCAAGCTATTTTGCACAGCTGCGCCGTCCTGTATGGAAACTATTTATCTTAACATCAAGGTCACTATATAGCATGCTGGAAAATATTGCATAATCAATGTTTTCCGCGTTTAAAAGTAATCTATTGGTATGACATCATGCTGTAATTTTGGAATTAACTCATACAATGTACAATAATGCAACAAGACAACAGTTATACGATAAGACAAGTTATAGGCAGCTTAATCGCTTGCAATATTTCCCCCATTGCCTCCAATGTAGATTTAAAAAAAGAACAAAATGTTCATGCTTGCTGTGTGAAAGGCCTTTTGATGTCCAAATTGAAGGCACAAACTAACATATTGCTGACAAGAGATCTGTTGCCTCGATATAAAGAACAGTAATTGACATGGGTGTGTATTCTCAGAGAGGGAATGAGTCAGAGGCAAAAGGCGCAGTGACATCACCGATTCGGAGACCCCTTCGGTCATTTTTTTTACTTCTTAGAATACAGTTTGCATCGCGCCGGCCGACAGTTCAGGAGTGTTGCCTATCAAGCGCGTCACCAATAAATCAATGATTGTCACACTCATCCTGCTGGTGTACGTCTGTCAAAACAGTCTCGTAGAAACCTGGATTAGAACGCGTGACCCCGACATTGCTCCTGCCCAAAGATCGATTAGGTCATTCGCCACTCGGTCACAAACGCAAACCATGATTGGTTAAGGCGTGAAGTCAGTAAGCAGATTAATCGGGTTTGCAGCTGTTGAGCTGCCGACCAATCCATGCCATGCCAGTGAAGGCTACAACACACTGTATTCTTAACCTGATGTTATCACTAATAGCCTGATGACGTCACTGACAGATCAAGCGATGTCGCTGGTGGTTTGATGACGCCACTGGCCATCAAGTAGCCTGACTGGAGACCTCACGAGGTCAATGGTCGATACAATGGCGTCACAGACCGACACAGTGTCGTCGCCGTTGACCTGGTGACGTCACCGCTGGCCTGACGACTGACCTGGTAGGCGGCCACGGCCAGGTCGTTGATGGCCGGCGTGGACGAGCTGGTGGCAGCGGCCGGCGGCTCGTCGCGCTCGTCCAGCAGCTCCATGCTCTGACTGCGACTGCGCAGTTTGGCGCTCCTGGACAGCCGGTTGCACAGCGAGACGACGCGCAGCGAGTGCTGCAAAAGGGACGGGTCCTGTCACCGGCTCTGTAGTTGTGCGCGTGGCGATACGCGTGCGTCTCGTCCCAAAGTCGCGTACACGCTACCCAAACATTGGCATACATTCATACAATATCCTGCAGACATGCATGGCGCAAAATTTACAGTGCAAAAAAAGAAACAAAAATGAAGCTTCCTATCTCTTTGGAGAGAATGAAGACGATCCAACGCTCTGCTGAGCTCTTGTAACATTAACATGGACGTCTATGGGTCGCAGCCCGGATAGCCCATCCAAAGTGCTTTTATTCCTCAACTGTAGATGTATAAAGGAAATCGGCCAAGGGTGCACATTCATCAGCTGTGGACCATGCTCTAGTTGAGAGCCATTAAGGTGACAAAGCACAAATTTGCACTGCTAGAAGGCCAGTTAATGCACGTCAGCACCCCTGGCCACGGTCCTGAAACTTTCCAAGATTACATTAAGTTTATTTCACAATTTCAATGTTGAGGGCACCGAGGAGTTGACGAACTCCTAGAGTACGTGTCCATTACTCAATTGTTACCTACTTCATATTAAGCAGTCGGATATTGCCTATCCATTTGGATTTACTCTCTCTGTGTTACACCTGTATGGGAGTGATGGTTAAATGTCGACATAATTGTGAAATACATAGGTGCATGTACAATACATGGACGCAACAAATGTAGGGAGGGGACAGAGGGAAGGCGACCTCCCCCCATCCCACCCCCTACTTGGGACGAGCTTAACATTGACCCATGATGGGCGCTGCATGGAGAGAACACACCTCAAAATGGCTCTTGCCACCCCTCCCACCAACGCTGAGGCAGTTTCTGCGCCACTGTGCACGTACGTGTCAAACGCATCACAAGGTTGATGGTGTATTTAGTGGTGGGGGACTTGGTCACATCTGCCTGGTAGTGATATCTTGTAATTTGCCCGTAGCAAGAGAGTTCCTCGACCACCTCGGTGACGTATCGATACCCCACAGCCTACAGCGACGTGTTGATACTTCTTCGGTAGCGTATTGATACCCCTTGATCACGTATTGATACCCCACGGCCTACAGTGACGTATTGGTACCCCTCGGGGACGTATTGATACCCCACTCCGTGACGTATTGATACCCCCTCGGTGATGTTTTGATACCCCTCGGTGACGTATTTATACTCTACGGCCTACAGCGACGTTGCCCATGCCAACATCATTCACTCCCTTCGTGCATACGACCACAAAGTCTCGTCTCGGGGGGCGCCACACCACCGGAGCGGCCTGCCATTCCGCCGACAGTGTCAGCCACCTGAGCTCGCCCTCCGACCGCCAGGCCGGCCCGCCTCCTCGTGGTTGTGCCGACGTCTTCCGCGTCGGCAGATGGCGCGGGGCGGGAAATGTGGCCGACCGTGCAGTATTGATCTGAGTGGGCCTCGCCGGCCGGCTCATGGAGGCCGCCGCAGCGTGCCATCTCCACGTGTCCGCGCGCCGGCGTGTCCTCGTGTCCGCGTGTCCGCAACTTGGCAGGTCGTGCGCGGAAGTGGTGGGAGGCGGTATTTTTGCGTGAACGTGAGGGACCCAGTGGTGCAAGCGTTAAGATTCGAACCAGCATTTGACTCTGAAGCTCAGCATAAACAATCGACATATATATATACATATATATATATATATATATATATATATATATATATATATATATATATATATATATATATATATTGTGTGTATATTTTTATATATTTGTATATATAAATATATATATATATATATATATATATATATATATATATATATATATATATATATATATATATATATATATATATATGTATATATATATATATAAATATATATATATACATATATGTCCATATATATTTACATGCATATGTATGAAGTACGTCAAGCCACGTTTTTGTTACTGGATATGTAAATGGGATTGCGATACACGATAGGCCTATCATCTAGGTTGTGGCGATTTTGTGATTAACTTTAATATACATGGTCTTACCAGTAAATATTATAAGCTAAGGCACGCAGTGAAATGATATTGTCACACTACAGGTAGATAAGGCTGCCTTGACGGTTTTGTATTGAGGGTGCAGGTTCGACATCGTACACAGTCTGCATAGACCACCAAAATGGTGAGCGATGTAGAACGTGATGTCTAGTCATCGGTCAATAGCACAGAATATGTACGGTTCCAGAAGAAAAAAATCGGCCAGGCCTCCTTGCCATGCCAAAATGTAGGACAGATTCCGGCGTGTCGGCAACAGGCGGCTGTGATAATGAGCGGATGTTGGACGAAGAAGAGAAACCCGGCTTGCTAGCGACCGATAAGACCTGAAAATCATCGGTGCAGAACGTGGCATTGCAAGTATTGCAGGTGCAAAATCAACTTCCTTTCGACTGCAAGGCTACGAACTATATTTACATTGTTTAGATAACTTCCCTACACCGACTTCTCATTTTGCCATATAAACTTTGCAACGTGCAACAACCTTTCTAGTGAACATCTGCCTACGCTGGAAGTACTTTTTCTGGAAACTGGAGACCACACGATGCGCCTCTGGCTGACAGAAACGTCGGAAGACAATCTTCAGTATTGGCGGTGTGAATTGATGGGGGGGGGGGGAGCAAGTGTGCCGATTTCTGTGGGAAACCGCCCGTGCTAGGTGGGCTCCAGCTGGAAGTGCTATCAACCTCGTGACCAAAACCGAAGAGTGCGATGGGCCTGCTGGAGGAATTGTAGCAAACGAGATCATCAGCAGCTCTCTGGTGAACATCAAGCGCCTTTGCTCGCATCAAATAGTGTGGTTGTTACTCTGAGTAACAAAAAAACGATATAACTCCATGAACCGTGATCGCAACGCAAAGCTCACTTTGCAACACTAAAGCAGATGGCAATATGTACAGTATTTTCCGATGGAATCGAACTGACATGTTAGCAAACAAAAATCTTCGTTTCATCCAACAAACGTGACCGACAAAGTAACAACACAATTATGTGACCAGTGAAAATAGTTTCATATACGCACGCGACCGTCTCAAGCACTTCTTGATGAATGAGAAAGACTTCTTCTGAAGATTCAGTTTCCCATCTGAATGTGTATTCAGTATTTCTGCACAAGGTGGAGTGGGAAGACTTATTGCAGCTCAGCCAGGGAATGTTTCTTTTCTCAAGTTTTTCATTGAGACTATGAGGTACTCGAAGAGGTACTCGAATCACGTTCCCCGTGCATTCAAGTGAATGCATTCGTAGCGAGGTTGTAATGCATGCTTAAAGGGCGCGGAACGCTCTAGAATACAGCACGGCGCGCAGCCACATCTTTATGCATACCGCATCTTTGCTCGAAGCATCCCGTAAAAACGTCTATAAAGTGCATAAATATTCAACAGGAGTTCAGGAAACCTCGTACATATGTGCTGCGTAGGGTCGTAAGACACTTCACCCAAGCTTCGCCATATGACAAATCAGTGTAAAAATATCGTACCACCCTACAACGGTGAAAGGTTCACCTCCATCATAGTCTTAAAAATATCCGTTAAGATGTGCTAATCGTGTGTCGTTGGGCAGCGGAACAATACATGCTTGATTCAATTCCACTTGGGTATTGTGCAGCACAGCATAGCCGAGTTGAGATACATATATATATATATATATATATATATATATATATATATATATATATATATATATATATATATATATATATATATGGCTATATTGGCACATAAAGTGGGAAAAGAACATACCGGCCGAACACATTTTACGGTAGATAGTCCCGGTTATAGCCCCGGTTACAACCCTGGTTACAGTCCCGTCTGGGCGATCGCCACCTACCCAACACCGGTCCAGTGCCGTCCCCGCCATAGTCGCCAGACGGCGAAGGTCGCGGCCCGGGACAGACACGGGTTTGGCCCTGGGGCTACACCTGTGGAGGGCTACACACAGCTGTGGCCAGCGGTCGATACACTGCGGCGGCACCACTCGACGACAAACACGGCACCACGGGTCAGACGTGACCAGGGGACATGAACTGTACAGGAGCCGAGAGACACGACCTGCACAGGAGACTGGGGACATGACCTGCATAGGAGCCGTGAGACATGACCTGCATAGGGGCCAGGGGACAGGACCTATACAGGAGACGGGAGACAGGACCTGTACAGGAGACGGGAGACATGACCTGCACGGGAGCCGGGAGACCTGACCTGCATAGGGGCCAGGGGACATGACCTGTACAGGAGACGGGAGACAGGACCTGTACAGGAGACGGGAGACATGACCTGCATAGGAGACTGGAGACAGGACCTGTACAGGAGACGGGAGACAGAACCTGTACAGGAGACGGGAGACAGGACCTGTACAGGAGACGGGAGACAGGACCTGCGCAGGAGCCGGGAGACCTGACCTGCACGGGAGCCGTGAGACATGACCTGCATAGGGGCCAGGGGACATGACCTGTACAGGAGACGGGATACAGGACCTGTACAGGAGACGGGAGACAGAACCTGTACAGGAGACGGGAGACAGGACCTGTACAGGAGACGGGAGACAGGACCTGTACAGGAGACGGGAGACAGGACCTGTACAGGAGACGGGAGACAGGACCTGTACAGGAGACGGAAAACACGACCTGCACAGGAGACCGGAGACATGACCTGCACAGGATACGGAAGACATGACCTACATAGGAGCCGAGAGACATGACCTGTACAAGTGCCGGGAGACCTGACTTGCCTAGTATCCCGGGGCAGGGGCGTATCAAGCATTTGCCCTCTGGACAAATCTCTTCTATCAGTTACATCGGGAAATATGTCGCAATACAAAATATCATCTCATTCTCTCTCAGAGCCATCGCATCACTCATGGGTTACTTCAATCCTCAAGGGGCGCTTTGGAACTCAATAGGGCGAACTTGTAGTTTCACACGAGCATGGACCTAGTACGTGGCCACCTGTTCCTGTCCCTTCCTCTACCTCCCAGGTTTTAGACAGGCAATGGGTTGTTTTATTCCGAAAGGTATGCTTTTCTCTTCTAGGGCAGTCAAATCTGCCCAATATTCCTGTGGTGTATTTTCCACCCGTCAATAACTTCGACATTTGGCAATATACCTACCGATATTAACTATAGCTTTAAGTCACGTGACCGAAAAACGGTTTCTGATTGGTGTGACTTCACAGGATGGACCGAGCTCAGCTAAGCGCAAACGGCGCAAGCATGAAGGACTCGGGCAGTCCTTAGTTTTGTTCTGGTTCTTGTACCCTTTGCGATTTTTCAGATAAATTTCATCGTAGCTGAGTGATGGATACCGGTACTGTGATCAAACATTGTTGGTACTTTGTAATCAAGTGCACGAATATGGGAAGGCCACGCTTGGAAATCATGTTCTGTACACTCCCTGCGATCGCAAAGTACGGAAGCAGGTGTGTGGGGTGCCGGTGTGTGTTCCAGAGGTGCAGAACCCAGGAATTACTTGGAAATCCTTGTGACATTCGAGATGACTGTCTTGTTAAACGGGAAGGCAGTGCCGTAGCCAGATGAAAGACTAGGATAAAGTGTGCGCGTCCATCCTCTGAGCGGTCTGGTGCACGAGGCCTTTTTCACCTCTACGGAGCCTGTCTGGCATCTGAGCGCCACTTCTACGGAGCCTGTCCTGCATCTGAGAGCCACTTCTACGGAGCCTTTCTGGCATCTGAGCGCGCCACTTATGCGGAGTCTGTCTGGCATCTGAGAGCCATTTCTACGCAGCATGTCTGGCATCTGAGAGCCACTTCTACGGAGCCTGTCTGGCATCTGAGAGGGTATATTGACAGGCAGGGGTACTGGAAAGTCGGTGGAGGGAGACATGAAAACTGGGGGAGGTGACCCTGGAAACTGGGGGGGGGGCAGGAGCCCCTAGCAAGTCAGGGGGTCTGGTAGTCCAGGAGGCGTGATAGATAGTGATAGATAGTCCAGAGTCCTGGAAGGAAACTCATTGGGCTTGGCAAGTCAACACAACTCAATGGGGTCTGGAGCATCAGGAAACCCGGGGGACCTGACAACTCAGCAGGCGATCCAGAGGGACTGCTCACAGCCAAGGAGACCTGGAACCACAGGAGGCCCTACAAATTCAGGGGCCTGGAACTCCAGGGTGATTCTGAAGCCTCACTGAGCCTTGCAAATTCGTGAGCTCTGAAATCCCAGGGAGCTCCGGAAACTCGGGGGATCCTGGAACTTCAGGAAGCCGTGGACCCAGAGGCGGTGGCCCGGTGCCATGGAAGGGGCGGTCAGTTGCTCCCCTTATACATAGTTAATTTGTGTAACAATGTTATGGTGTCGCATGGCAGATAATGAGTCCAAAGTGTTCGCTGGTGTCGGACAAACGAGCTTTCGAGCCAAACGAGCACTGCCCTTACATGGTTCCCAGGAACCCTGGCAATTCACGGGGCCCTACAAACTTCGGTCCCTAGAACCCGAAGGAGCACGATTAACGCAGGGGTTCTGCCAACTCATGGCCCCTGATCTGAGGAACTGCTGTCTGTGAACTTGCAAAACCCATTCGCTGACATTGTCTAGTCCAGTCAGTGAAATAACCTTCTACGAACGTGCCTAGCAACTCAATCTGCGTTTCTATGGGCCATCCCGAACATCCATCAGATTTTAAGCAGAGCAAATATTTTAAAGACGCACATTTTCTCAGGGCTCAAAGGGACCACCCAGATCACATTTTCCTCCGACAAGTCCAAGAACAGCCCTCTCGGTCATCGGTTTCCCAATGCTGGTTCACTACCGCCTTATACCACTACTTGTCTCGCTGGGAGGTAAGTTGTCGGTAACAAAGTACACAAACATTGTCACATACAGTAACACAGGATCGCACTAACACCCCGTGACGTACCGCACCATCAGCCACTAATGTCCTGCTTTTGTGGACAGTCGGTGGCCAGATCACGGCACAAACGCTTGGCCATCCGGGACCTTGACCTTTTCTCGGTCGCTGCGCCTCCGGAGCGGTTCGGCTGTTCCCGGTCTCGGCAGATTAGCCAGAGTTCAGTGGGGCGTACCATGCAGCCCGGCCGAGAATGCAGAAGAGCTTGGGAGCACGAGGCTCGCGTGGCTCCCCCCCCCCTATGGAGCACACTTCGTCTGCGGGTGAAGCTTAGCGCCGTAGCTGATGGTGGAAATTCTCGACCATCGCAAGGGGAGTATGTTTAGATGGGCTAACGGCTCTCCATAGTCCGCCGACCGTTAGCATAATCTCCAACTAATCTGAGATCATGGTAATTACGGCATTGTGCTATTACAAAGACTGGTGAGATAATCTTTGTGAATTGTGGTCGCAGACAGTTGAAGTAGTAGCGCTGGATGCAATCCGAGTATAGCACTCAGGATAAGTTCAAAATGAAGATGTCACTTTTCACTAACTTGAGACACACCATCCCCTCTGTTTTTTTGTTGTCCTTCAGTAAACAACATTTGAAGTGGTGTGAATTATGTTCGCCATAATCTATGAATTATTAATGTTAAAACTACAGGTGCGCAAAACAACCAACTCTTAGTACATCATGGATTGCCAATGTATTCAGCTAAACAAGCACTGCAAATGTGCCATAGCGCGCAAACAAGGTTGCTTCCTTGCATCATGTGCTGTTTCTTATTTGCATCACTTGCTGTAGTCCGACCTCCACAACACCGACACCAAGTTTGACACAGCTGACTGCCCGACGCAGACCTAGACCTGACACAGCTGACTGTCCAACACAGACCTAGACCTGACACAGCTGACTGTCCAACACAGACCTAGACCTGACACAGCTGACTGTCCAACACAGACACTGGCGGATCTAGCCCACCGGTTTGGGGGGGGGGGCCAACTTTCGGTTTTCGGCGTCAGCCCCTCCCCTCCCCTCCCCCAGTGGCGTACCTAGGAATTGCATCAGGGGAGGGGTCGAACGGATTTGGAGGGTGCCCATTTTCCCACTATTTTTGCTTAAAAGCACCGGATTTCGACCACTATTTGGCAAAGGGGCCCATTTTTTAAATAATAAGTAAAATAAAAATAAACTAATCATTGAAAATATAATTTCCTGTATAGGGGCCCCAGCCTACCTCCACCTATGGAGGTCTCTATGTTACCGGATCTTTGTTCTTGTTTACCAAAACGTTCACGTTCACGTTCAACGTCTTGTACCACGTCAACGTTCGTGCACGTGTACACACTGGCGGATCCGATTTTGTCAACTCTTGCTGTAAGCAGAACTTGAACAGCATGGAACCCTCGATGTGTGTCAGAATCTACTATGCTACCATACTGGCTTCCAAACAGTTATTTTTAATTTTGAAAAAAAATCGTTTAAAATTGGAGATTCTTTCATCCAGACGTAATGTTTTAGCCTCGGCAAAGGTTACTGTTGTTGTTGTTATTGGGGTTTAGGGGCGCATCAACTGCCTAGGTTATACAGGCAAAGGTTACTGCATTTTAATTTAGTTGACTTCTGTTGGTTTCGGGGGGCCAAAAGACACTATGCCCCCCCTTTTAAGCGCTTCGGGGGGGCCATGGCCGGAATGGCCCCTCCCTGGATCCGCCAGTGAACATGCAAACCCACCAGTTATCTCTTATTCAGGATATAAATACATACCTCCTCTTGCTATTCTTCTTGAAAAAATCAGTCAATGTAGCCTGTCTCTTCATCTTAGCAACCTCAACACCAACATACGAAGCATGCTGCTCAACTGGGCTCAACTGGTCACTCGCACAAAACATCCTGTTCAAATTCCGCTTTCGAAATCTGGCTCACTGGGTCCGCTTGCCCGTTACTGGCTAAACAAACTTCATGAACCTATCTGACGAAGGAATAATGAAACTGCTGATTTCGTCATCTCTTGCTGTAAGCAGAACTTCAACAGCATATAACCCAAGGCTATAGAACACCATAGAACCCTCGATGTGTCAGAATCTACTATGCTACCATATTGTGCTTCAAAACATTATAACAAAATACCTTTAAAATTGGAGATTATTTCACCCTGAACGGTATTTTTTAACCTCAGCAAAGGTTACTGCATTTTAATTCAGTTTATTTTTGTTGGTTTGGGGGGCCAAAAGACACTATGGCCCCCCTTTGAGGCGCTTGGGGGGGGGGGCATGGCCGGAATGCCCCCCCCCCCTGGATCCGCCAGTGAACGCAGACCTAGACCTGGCACAGATGGCTGTCCAACACAGACCTTGACCTGGCACAGCTGACTGTCCGACACAGGCCTGGACCTGAGACACAGATGGCTGTCCGACACAGACAAAGGCAACCTGTTGGCTCGAACCAGCTGGTATCAGCTTCAGTTGCTAGAATGGTTAGGAATAGTCGCGGTCATCTCCTGCGAGCTGTCTTCGGATTGGCAGGATCTCGAAGCATGGCCTTTTGCTGACAAATGTTCCCGTAAAATTGCTGTGCACCAGGATATTCGTGGCGCCTGATGCGTATTAATGACACATCCTGAACTTTTATCTCCGGGACGTGAAGCGCGAGTTCGCCAAGTGTCACGATGCATTAACTCGTAGCCAGAATAATTCGCGTAGAAAATGCCAAGACTGTGCCAAGATACCTTTACTAGAAGGTAGATCGAAGTTTTCCTTCAAGCTCGCATGACGTCATCCGAAGGTTTTTTAATATGGTATCAATATGGTTGCAGAAGACTTTTCTCAAATCATGCGCAATTTACTTTTATTTTAAGCAAATATATTTATCTTCCGCTGACTGTGTTATTAATCTTGTCCTGTTCTTTCCAGTGAACATTTGTTCCGATACATATTTTTCTCATGCATAGGCAAGGTTGGATTTGTGCATTGTAATCTTGCATGTTGAGAGGAATATTTTGTAGTCATCCAGTATGAAGAATATTTTTGTTCAAACCTTATGCATCGTAACTGAATTTGCACCCCCTTTCGGTTAATTTTGAGCACTTTTACTTGATCAAAGCAGCTCATTGTCAAACTTAGGAGGTAACTTAGGAGATTCAACCTCCAGATGAGAAGACAAGAAACAATTTTCTGGAGAGGGTAGTGTTCTGGATTCCAAAAATCCACGAGCAGCCTATTTTTCCAAACATGTACCTATCTACCTTCATTGACATACAACAGTTGTTGAAAACATAGCTTTTTATAGGCCAGCTAGACCCAGTGCATGGCCCATTATTCCTTGATTCATTTTGCATGGATTATTGACGATACATGCATAATTGAACATTTATGTACAATACAATCATCATGCTATGAATGCCTTCCTGAAACTTTACATGAGTTGCCGTCTGATTTCCCATAGCATGAATTTAGCATCTAGATATAATGTTTGAATGTAACGCATCTCTGTTTCAGGTGCCATGCCTTACTGTGCAGTACCAGAGCATAGAGGTGGCACTGGGCAGGCAACTTTAATAAAGAAGAAATCTGGTTACACCATTTTTATCACGATTCTGCCTTATAAAAATATTTTAGCATACAATGAAACATGTCTAAGTTCTCAAATGTTGGGGAACCTCCATTTATGCTCCAAGCATTTCAAAGAAATTGATCAGAGAAGAAACATAAAAAAGATCTACTCAACCCTGCCTCTTTGCAGTAAAGCAAACGTCTCCTACCATCAGCTATTCCCACCATAATATTCCCACCAGCCAAAACCCTGGGTAATCCTGAAACTTTTTAATTATTGATGGTTACATCATTTGAGAGATTACTTTGTTGTGTTTTTCCCTGCTTCGTTTGCATGCAGACAATGTTTTTTTCTCTCCACCAAACAAAAAGATGGATAGGCCTGGTTAGGTTATGTCCTTTTATTTCAAGATTTTGACACTTTTCTCTGAGAAAATAGATTAGGCTAGCTAATTTTATGCTAGGTTACCTTGCAATTTCTAAGGCTTTAAATACTTAGTTATCGTATATGAACCAATTTAAAGCCCTCCTTTTTGGTATTATTTTGCTTTTCAACCAATTTTTCTGCTTGTTGTTAAAAAGTATGTTCTTTGTACACCGAAATATCAATCACGATAAGACCCTCATGTCAAGCATTTACCACAAAGTTATAGCTACACTTAGTTTTGGTCAAAGGTATGAGAAATAGATGATTTGGGTCAGATCTGCCGACTGAAATGGTGCATTTATGAGTTACATTTTTTACAGAATGGACAAAGAATGATATCAGGTGACAAATGTATCCATTAGATACATTTACAGTCGAATAAGTTTTTTTTCTCCTATATAGTGGGCTGGATATAAAATATTTTAACCAGTTTGTACATTTCTTATGTTCTATCATAAAAATTAGTCTGGAATACAAGCATAATCCATTTTTGTTGAAAAATAGCATAGTTCTTGTCATAGGAGCACATGTTCAGCTTTATTGACAAAAAGTATCGAACCTTTTGGAATGGCATTATATAGGTTTTGTTTAAGTGATTGGAGCACGATCGCTCGATAGCCTGACCTGTGTATTTTATGTATATGTCTCAAACTTAGTATAAAGGAGAGGTTATCATGAGATAGCAAGTGAGTGATGCCTATATTTAGGTTGATTCCTTCCATCAACAATTATAGGATTTGTGCAAAATGCCGCCACACGCCACGGTCTTCACTGCGGAGTTGATGGCCATCAGCAAAACTCTTGCATACATCGAGGTTGACGACGATGTTTTACATGTTATTTTGACTGATTCTCTGAGCAGTCTTGTGGCGTTGCGCGGTTTTAACCAGCAACATGTCATCGTACGAGACACTTTATCGCACCTTACTTCGCTGCATCGCATGGAAAAACAGGTCATACTTTGCTGGATTCCAGCACATGTCGGAATCCGTGGTAACGAGCTGGCCGACAGGGCTGCAAGGCGTGCAGCACAAGCGCCAAGGAGTCGCGTTCTCCCACTTCCTGACAGTGACTGCTGCCCAATTATCTCATCATTTATTCTCAGACAGGGGCAGGGCAAATGGGACCAAGTGGAGTTCGACAAATTAAAGCAAATCAAACCATACTTAGCTCCGTGGCCGTCGTCCTTCAGCCGAACTAGAAGGGACGAGGTAGCCATCTGACGTCTCAAAATTGGTCACACTCTAGCAACACATAGGTCTTTATTGTGTGGGGACGACAGGCCGAAATGTGTTAGGTGTAATGACGCGCTGACTGTGCATCATGTGCCGGTGGCGTGCCAAGCATACACAGAAGAACGTTGGCGCCACTTCGGATATGATGCGAATGCTCTGAGGTTGAAGGACTTATTGGGAGATTATTCCCGATTTATACACAATGGAGCAGTTTTGTGCTTCCTTGCGGAGATGGGATTTGACGTAATATATGCACCTTCCTAACTGATTATTTGTTTCACTAGATCTTATTTCAAGCCCTTTAATAGCTACCAATACCGATCTTATATCAAACGCTTTATATTCGTTTGTGACAGCCTGACGCGTGCTTAGGCAACCTTGTTATGGGTGCAATATAACACAATGGGGTTGACGCACCCTAGAACCCCAATAATCATCATTAAAATGGCAAGCATGCATAAGAAGCCCCTGGGTCATTTTTGATCACAATGTTGTTTTTCTGGTGATTTCTGATTTGACACTCATTCCTTTGGAAAATGGAAACTTCCAAAGATATCAGCACTTTAAGTTCAAGTACTTCTATCTAAGAAATCAGCCCAAGAAAAGAATATCACAAGCATTGAAATAACTTTAAAAAATCAAGAAGAAAATTGACTACATATACCTGCTATCCCACCTCAACAACATATGGGAAGTGTGGGGAAAAGGTTTTGGGTGTGGTGGTATATAATGAAAAATAACATACACTTATCAATAAATATTAATGCAACCTAACCTAGCCTACTGATGTTGGACGGCCTAAAACCTACCGATGTTGAATCACTTAAACGCACTAATATTGGATTACTTAAAACCTACGGATGTTGGATTGCCTAAATATGATTTTAAAATGTGATTTTCAAAACAAATTGCAGAGGACTGTCCATAATAGCCACTGCACGTGGAGGGCATGTATCGTGAACTAAATATAGAAATATATAAATAGGAAGATGTCAGCCTTCCACAGCCGCCGGCTGCCAGCGACCATCGTGCAGACAGCGGGTCAGGCGTGCACGGTCCAGTTCGCGGACCGCCGATAGGTCATTCGCACAATGACCAGTTCAGGTCGCGAGTGATGCCGTTGTTGTATCCGTTCCCGAAGCCGTCCCGTCGGCTCCTGCGACGTCATTTGCGCGAGGGGTATCTCAGTTGAGACCACCATCAGTGGTAGCCTTACCCGCTGGCGTGTGTGTTCCCTTGTCGCCCCAGTTCAGTACATAACATATATATATATATATATATATATATATATATATATATATATATATATATATATATATATATATATATATATATATATATATATGTATGTATGTATGTATGTATGTATGTATGTATGTATATATATATATATATATATATATATATATATATATATATATATATATATATATATATATATATATATATATATATATATATATATATATATATATATATATATATATATATATATATATATATATATATATATATACATATATATATATATATATATATATATATATATATATATATATATATATATATATATATATATATAAATATTACGTGGGCTATATGGGGCCTCCTGTCGGTGGCGGATCCAGGGAGGGAAGTTGGGGCATGTGCCCCCCCCCCCCCCATGAAAGGTGGCGTCCCTTCGACTAGGAAAATGCGTCCCTCCGCGAAGGCTCAAGTGCACCCCAACACCCTCGAATTGTTCAGCCACAGGCGCCTCTCGGCAGGAAAGGCACCCCTCAAGCTACTTTCGCGGTGGCGCCACTCCAAACACGTGTCCCCTCCCCCAGATGACAATTCCTGGATCCATCCCTGCCTCTTGTGGCAGCTATTGGTTTCCTGTGGCGGCTATGGGACCTCTTATGACGACAGAGGGCCTCCTATTGCGGTCTTAGGGGCGGTCAGATCATTTCAGGCGGTCTTCTGTGGTTACTTTTCGGAAACTCTCCTGCCACTGAGGGGAAGAAGCGCACTTAGCTTCCCCCCCCGTCTGTCCTTTCTTCCGCTCTTGAACGGGGGTGACAACTTGACCAGCTAAAACGAACGGTAGAGGGAGCCTACCAATATCGGGAAAAATCCCTTTATTTTGGAGGCACCTGATGGTCAGCCTGCCGGAAACGGCACATTGTTAGGCGGGAAGATTGTTACTGGATCATTTAGGATACATTTTGCTGAAGCTGAAGAATAGGTCTTTCAATTGGTATACGTCAAAGTGATCTATATTGTCATAAAACATACAAGACAGCGTAGAGAAAAACGGTAAAATTGCATGTAAACCAATGGTGAAGGGAAACCTTCAAGCCCGCTACCAAACCAACTTCGTTGGGGCCCGGAAAATGCTGCCAGCAGAACATCTTCGAGACGGGTAACTTGAGAGGCATAGCTATTTTCAGGCTATTTTCAACCATTAGCTGCCGGCCGGATGAATCAGTTGGTGAAGCGGAAACATGCTTTGCCCTGACATCAAAGACTAAGTGGCAACACACGCTCGTGTTTAGCTCCCAGATGAGAGAAGGTGTGATAAAGTGGCGCGACAAGGTAGAGGACGCGAGCGGCGAGGAGGCCGTGTCCAGGCATGGTGCCGTATTCATCTCCCAGTTGAAACTATGTCGTGGAACTCGATGGTGAACGTAGATGAGGTATTCACGGGCTCCCCTCCCCTCCCGCTTAGCGAGGAAAATTTGTTGAGCTTTGAGAGATTTTGAATATTATTTTAAAAGATAATATACTTTTGGCCCACATGGAAAACCAAAACAATTTGTTCGCCCACCTCACGAAACATATTGGCTCACCGTGTTTAAAGATGAATCCCCAGTCGGCCTGGATAAAGCTCTGCAAGCACCGCTTGGTATGGGTTCTACACCCGCATAGCCACCGGAGCAAACATTTCGAATACATGTATACAAAAAGTTAATGTTACGAACACCAAGGAAGAATTCGCTGAGCTCCAAGTCAACACCCCTCTAAGAATATAACATGGGTTGAAATTCCACTCCTTAATCCGATCGAATCCCGATGAACTAAGGTCAGTCCATATCCAATCCAAATCTACCGACGACCAGAGCGGCAATCCAAATCAAATCTGGTTGGTAAAACTTGATTCGGCACAGCAAGCGGATCAGCAATATAGCTTCCAGATCAACCCTAAATCCAATCTAAACCCGAAAGTGCCCAAATTACATTCAGTCTAACCCAAATCCAATCCAATCCTTAATCAGTACGGATGATCCCATCCATGCTGCAGCCACCATCCCTATCTAGGGATGAGGATTCCTCATCCGCACAGACTTCGAATTTGTGTATGTTATGTTGTGTTAGTACACGTCGACCAAGCCTGAACAAATAGCACCCGCACAAGAGAACAAGTTAATCACCATACACTAAATCACAATTGTACATTAAAAACAAACTACATCCACTAAGATGTCCAACATGGATTTGAAGCGCATAATTCGCATCCAGAAAATGCACGAGGCCAGCAGCATAAGTAACTGTCTCACTGACCTTCCACCTGCGGCGCGCCTGGTACGTCTTCAGATTGTCGATGTTCACCTCCTTCTCCTGCTGCTCGGCCTCCTGCTCCTTGCCGAGTGGCTGCAGAGGCAGGCCAGTGACCGGTCAGAAGGGCGGCGTGACAGCACAGGCAGGCCAGTGACCGGTCAGAAGGGCGGCGCGACAGCACAGACAGGCCAGTGACCGGTCAGAAGGGCGGCGCGACAGCACAGGCAGGCCAGTGACCGGTCAGAAGGGCGGCGCGACAGCACAGACAGGTCAGTGACCGGTCAGAAGGGCGGCGCGACAGCACAGGCAGGCCAGTGACCGGTCAGAAGGGCGGCGCGACAGCACAGGCAGGCCAGTGACCGGTCAGAAGGGCGGCGCGACAGCACAGACAGGTCAGTGACCGGTCAGAAGGGCGGCGCGACAGCACAGGCAGGCCAGTGACCGGTCAGAAGGGCGGCGCGACAGCACAGACAGGCCAGTGACCGGTCAGAAGGGCGGCGCGACAGCACAGGCAGGCCAGTGACCGGTCAGAAGGGCGGCGCGACAGCACAGACAGGTCAGTGACCGGTCAGAAGGGCGGCGCGACAGCACAGGCAGGCCAGTGACCGGTCAGAAGGGCGGCGTGACAGCACAGGCAGGCCAGTGACCGGTCGAAGGGCGGCGCGACAGCACAGGCAGGCCAGTGACCGGTCAGAAGGGCGGCGCGACAGCACAGGCAGGCCAGTGACCGGTCGAAGGGCGGCGCGATAGCACAGACAGGCCAGTGACCGGTCAGAAGGGCGGCGCGACAGCACAGGCAGGCCAGTGACCGGTCGAAGGGCGGCGCGACAGCACAGACAGGTCAGTGACCGGTCAGAAGGGCGGCGCGACAGCACAGGCAGGCCAGTGACCGGTCAGAAGGGCGGCGTGACAGCACAGGCAGGCCAGTGACCGGTCAGAAGGGCGGCGCGACAGCACAGGCAGGCCAGTGACCGGTCAGAAGGGCGGCGCGACAGCACAGGCAGGCCAGTGACCGGTCAGAAGGGCGGCGTGACAGCACAGGCAGGCCAGTGACCGGTCAGAAGGGCGGCGCGACAGCACAGGCAGGCCAGTGACCGGTCAGAAGGGCGGCGCGACAGCACAGGCAGGCCAGTGACCGGTCAGAAGGGCGGCGCGACAGCACAGGCAGGCCAGTGACCGGTCAGAAGGGCGGCGCGACAGCACAGGCAGGCCAGTGACCGGTCAGAAGGGCGGCGCGACAGCACAGGCAGGCCAGTGACCGGTCAGAAGGGCGGCGTGACAGCACAGGCAGGCCAGTGACCGGTCAGAAGGGCGGCGCGACAGCACAGGCAGGCCAGTGACCGGTCAGAAGGGCGGCGCGACAGCACAGGCAGGCCAGTGACCGGTCAGAAGGGCGGCGCGACAGCACAGGCAGGCCAGTGACCGGTCAGAAGGGCGGCGCGACAGCACAGGCAGGCCAGTGACCGGTCAGAAGGGCGGCGTGACAGCACAGACAGGCCAGTGACCGGTCAGAAGGGCGGCGCGACAGCACAGGCAGGCCAGTGACCGGTCAGAAGGGCGGCGCGACAGCACAGGCAGGCCAGTGACCGGTCAGAAGGGCGGCGCGACAGCACAGGCAGGCCAGTGACCGGTCAGAAGGGCGGCGTGACAGCACAGGCAGGCCAGTGACCGGTCAGAAGGGCGGCGCGACAGCACAGGCAGGCCAGTGACCGATCAGAAGGGCGGCGCGACAGCACAGGCACACCGGTGGCACACACTTCAGTACGGACAGGGCCGACACTTCAGTACAGACAGGACCGACACTTCAGTACAGACAGGACCGACACTTCAGTACAGACAGGACCGACACTTCAGTACAGACAGGACCGACACTTCAGTATAGACAGGACCGACACTTCAGTACGGGCAGGCCCGACACTTCAGTACGGTCAGGACCGACACTTCAGTACGGACAGGACCGACACTTCAGTGCAGACAGGACCGACACTTCAGTATATACAGGACCGACACTTCATTATGGACAGGACCGACACTTCAGTACAGACAGGACCGACACTTCAGTACGGACAGGACCGACACTTCAGTACGGACAGGACCGACACTTCAGTACGGACAGGACCGACACTTCAGCACAGACAGGACCGACACTTCAGTACGGACAGAACCGATGCTTCAGTATGGACAGGACCGATACTTCAGTACGGACAGGACCGACACTTCAGTACGGACAGGACCAACACTTCAGTACGGACAGGACCGACACTTCAGTACGGACTGGACCGACACTTCAGTATGGACAGGACCGACACTTCAGTACGGACTGGACCGACACCTCAGCACGGACAGGACCGACACTTCAGTACGGACTGGACCGACACTTCAGTACGGACTGGACCGACACCTCAGCACGGACAGGACCGACACTTCAGTACGGACTGGACCGACACTTCAGTACGGACAGGACCGACACTTCAGTACGGACAGGACCGACACTTCAGTACGGACAGGACCGACACTTCAGTACGGACTGGACCGACACCTCGGCACGGACAGGACCGATGGCGTGAGCACTCCCCAGGTATGTCGCTTTATGACTACGGTGGCGTGAGCACACCCCAGGTATGTCGCTTATGACTACGGTGGCGTGAGCACACCCCAGGTATGTCGCTTTATTACTCGATGGCGTGATCACGTCCAGTATGCTCAGGAATCATTGAGGCTGACTCATGATATTGGAGGATCTTGTTTGAGCTCCAGAGAAGAAAACAAATTGTGAAGTGGAGGGGTAAGGGTGGATGTTAAATTTGTCTGGCTCCGCTTTTAATGGGCATAGTTCAGCATTTGAGTGGTACGTTCCGCTCCAAAAATGTTCAAGACGACACACTTGTTGGTCTCGCTCTCCTTGGAACAAACGTATATGTTTTTTTGGCCACAATATTCCGACTACAAGCTGATGCATAGTGTCAGCATGTAGCGCCCAAACTAAGGCATATTCAAATCCTGGTAAAATTGGCACCTTTGATGTAAACGTTCCGTGTAACTGCATTGTGTAACTCTGCCCAGATAGCTTACGTACAGCGGACTCCCTCTCTAAGGCCACGCCAGAGGTTGGAACCCAAGAACATCTGAGGTGGGGGCTGCATTACCCCAAATTTTATCCATGAATTAATAATCCATAATAGTATTAATAATATTAATAATGAATAATCCATATTCCATTAATAATTAATCCATCTATTAATACGAGACGGAGCAAGTCGGGGGTGGGAGGGGGGGGCGGCGAATTTTAAATGCAGCATTCCAAGGCAGGAAACGTCGTTCGTGAATATCACATGGTGGGCGCACAGGGTTGATGACGAAGTCATGCGAAGATGTCGTCAAAAGAAAAACAATAAAAACGTGTCCGGATATCTGACCGGATACCGCATAGTAAAAAGAAGTCATCCGTCAGCACCTCGTCGATCCTGTCTTGGCACAGCCCCGACTGCACCCTGTTTCGGTACACGTCTGGTTCCAGTCTTGTCACAGCACCAACTGCACCCTGTTTCGGTACACGTCTGGTTCCAGTCTTGTCACAGTCTCGACAGTACCCTGTTTCGGTACACGTCTAGTTCCAGTTTTGTCACAGCTCCGACAGCACCCTGTGTCGGTACACGTCTCGTTCCAGTCCTGTCACAGCCCCGACTGCACCCTGTTTCAGTAAACGTCTAGTTCCAGTCTTGTCACAGTCTCGACAGTACCCTGTTTCGGTACACGTCTAGTTCCAGTCTTGTCACAGCCCCGACTGCACCCTGTTTCAGTACATGTCTAGTTCCAGTCTTGTCACAGTCTCGACAGCACCCTGTTTCAGTACACCTCTAGTTCCAGTCTTGTCACAGCCCCGACTGCACCCTGTTTCAGTACACGTCTAGTTCCAGTCTTGTCACAGTCTCGACAGCACCCTGTTTCAGTACACCTCTAGTTCCAGTCTTGTCACAGCCCCGACTGCACCCTGTTTCTGTACACCTCTAGTTCCAGTCCTGTCACAGCCCCGACAGCACCCTGTTGCTGTACACCTCTAGGTCCAGTCTTGTCACAGCCCCGACTGCACCCTGTTTCAGTACACGTCTGGTTCCAGTCTTGTCACAGTCTCGACAGCACCCTGTTTCTGTACACCTCTAGTTCCAGTCTTGTCACAGCCACGGCTGCACCCTGTTTCTGTACACCTCTAGTTCCAGTCCTGTCACAGCCCCGACAGCACCCTGTTGCTGTACACCTCTAGGTCCAGTCTTGTCACAGCCCCGACTGCACCCTGTTTCAGTACACGTCTGGTTCCAGTCTTGTCACAGTCTCGACAGCACCCTGTTTCTGTACACCTCTAGTTCCAGTCTTGTCACAGCCCCGACTGCACCCGCTCCCGTTGCTGCTCCGCCCCCGTCCGGACGAGACAGTGTGACGAGTGTGGCATCTGTCTGATCCTCTATCGCCATAATTAACAATCCTTTTTTAAACCCTGGCTGCGTCACTGCTCCAAAACACTAGCCAAGGCATACTGTGGCATTTGGCGACACCATTGATGCGCTCCGATACCAGCACGAACCTTGCTGCGTGCCTACACGCGACCATCTTAAAGTGACAACTATGATGATGCAATACATAGACTGTCGACGAATGAGCTGGTCTGGCTGTACCAACCGAATCGATGGTGCCATACGCTGCACACCTACTGACGGTTTAAAAGTGTCATTAAATTATTGAAAAGAACTATATCTTTACACAGTAACATTTTCGGTAGACGACTTCTCTCAATGCGTTCACAGGTAGCACCTGACTTAAACCAGTTTCTTCAGACCCCAGCATAACTAAATAAGAAATACAATGCAGTAGGTATGCAGTAGTAGTCATAACCTACATAAGCCAGGTAATCATTCGCTAGACTCGCTCCAAATGGGTAACTGTGCGCAATAATATGTTATATTTGTAATGTAGTATTTCTGGAAGTCCCTGGATGTGGGCTGGCCTGGCATTCATTTAGGCACATCATTTTATGAAATCTTAGCGCCGACTATATACAAATTTCTCATTAAATCAGTCACACGGTACAAAGCTTGCATCACGAAAAATGCCATCCGATATCTGGCATGACTTTGGCCGATACAATAGGCTGTCACTTTGGGAGATTCGCGCAATGTAGGTGCTGGTCATGCAACTTCGACACACTCATATTATGTCACGTGAGCATGACACGTGGGCAGCCCAAGTACACCGTGACATTTAGCAGCGGAAACAATACCTAGCGGCCTTCACCATTGAAGGCCAGCACAGGCGTGGCAGCATTCCTGAGCAACACTATGTTAAAGGGACAACTGTGATGAGACAATACGTCGACTGTCCAACTGTGTCGAACCATCTGAAATTAAACCGGCGCAACTCTGCACAACTACTTAGATCATTTGACCTACCTGGATCCAGGGATGGCGCAGACACTCGTGCACACTAGCGCGCTGCCTGTGGGACAGATAGATGCCGGTTAGGGGGACAGAGGTGCTAGTCAGAGGAACAGAGATGCTGATCAGAGGGACAGAGGTGCTGATCAAAGGGGCAGAGGTGCTGGCCGGAGAGGTACAGGTGCCGATGAAATGCGTTGAGATGCTAGTCAGAAGGCAGCAGTACCGGCCAGAGCAACACAGGTGTCGCCAGAGGGATATACAGGCGCCGATCAGAGGGGCATATATACCAGTCTAAAGGCAGAGGGCCTGTTAGATGCTGGTCAGAGGGGCAGAGGTACAAGTCAGAGGTGAAGATGTGCTAGCCAGGGGGGTAGAAGTGTTAATCAAAGTGTCAGAGGGGTCAGTCGGAAGGGCAGAGCAGAGCCGGTCAGAGGAATACAGGTACAAGTAAATCCGAAGTACGGAAAGACCGATCAGAGTGACCAGCTGGAGGGGCAGAGCAATACCAGTCGGATGTCAGACGGCCACCGGTCAGAGTGACAGAGAGACGGTGGTCAGAAGGACCGATCAGAGGGACAGAGGCCGGTCAGATGGTCAGGCAGTCACCGGTCAGAGTGACAGAGAGGCGGCGATCAGAGGGACATAGGGACAGACGGTCAGAGGGACAGAGTGGCGGCGGCCAGAGGGACAGAGACGGTCAGATGGTCAGACAGCCACCGGTCAGAGTGACAGAGAGGCGGCGGGCAGAGGGACAGAGAGACGTCGATCAGAGGGACAGAGACGGTCAGATGGTCAGGCAGCCGCCGGGCAGAGGGACAGAGAGGCGGCGGTCCAGAGGGACAGAGAGACGTCGATCAGAGGGACAGAGACGGTCAGATGGTCAGGCAGCCGCCGGGCAGAGGGACAGAGAGGCGGCGGTTAGAGGGACAGAGAGACGTCGATCAGAGGGACAGAGACGGTCAGATGGTCAGGCAGCTACCGGTCAGAGGGACAGAGAGACGTCGAACAGAGGGACAGAGGGACAGAGACGGTCAGATGGTCAGGGGGACGCGCCGCTCGGCGGGAAGTCACCACCACTGCAGCACGGACCGCACCGGCCGGAATGTGTTGGAGGACGTAGCCGGTCCGTCGGTCCGTCGGTGGGCACTGTGCCATTGATTTGCCAGGCGCGTGAATGCACCCGCCGACGACATCGATCCCCGAGAGGCCTGGGGTCAGTCCGACTGGGGATACTCGGCGGCACATGACCGGGGCCAACTGCCGGAGCCCGACCTGGGGCCAGTCCGGTCCCCGGCTGGGGAATACTCGGCAGCACATGACCGGGGCCCCGACTGCCGGAGCCCGACCTGGGGCCAGTCCGGTCCCCGGCTGGGGGTACTCGGCAGCACATGACCAGGGCCGACTGCTGGAGCCCGACCTGGGGCCAGTCCGACTCGGGATACTCGGCAGCACATGACCAGGGCCGACTGCTGGAGCCCGACCTGGGGCCAGTCCGACTCGGGATACTCGGCAGCACATGACCAGGGCCGACTGCCGGAGCCCGACCTGGGGCCAGTCCGGTCCCCGACTGAGGGACACCGGACAGTGCATGACCGGGGCCGACTGCTGGAACCTGACCTGGGGTCAGTCCGGTCCCCAGCTGGGGGACACCGGACAGTGCATGACCGGGGCCGACTGCTGGAACCTGACCTGGGGTCAGTCCGGTCCCCAGCTGGGGGACACCGGACAGTGCATGACCGGGGCCGACTGCTGGAAC
>JAOTOM010004164.1:127500-232985 GCA_034440615.1 Ashinkailepas kermadecensis
ACGTCGACGTGCAGGATGAGCTATTCGTCTCCGACCACCGGGGGGTAATTGTAACACTAACGATTCCGGTGCGGCAGAAGCCACTCGTCACGCGGCGCACGGCCTTTGGCTACTGGAGTATTGACTTTGGCGGCCTGCGTCGCAGCCTCTCCATCCTTCCGTGGGGATCGCTGGACGGAATAGAAGTGAATGAGGCGGTCGACACGTTCTTGTCGCTGCTGGAGTCCGCCATTGCTGACCACATCCCCACGGCGACGCTCTGGCGAAGGCTGCCGGCCTGGTTCGACAGGTCTGTGCGTGAGGCACTGAGGGTGAAAGAAGCTGCCTTCCGCCGTCCACGACACAACCCTTCTGTGGAGGCTGCGAGGGAGTTCAGCAATAGGAGGGCAGAGTTCAAATCAGTTGTAAACTCCAAGTATTCCAACTATCTTCATGGACTAGTCGATGTTTATAAAACTATTCAAAACGACTCTGGTCGTTTTTAAAACGTGTGACAAAAATTCATCCACATCACCGACTCTGCGCGAAGCCAAGGGTGATCTTGGTTCCGATGGCGCCCGGAGTGCCGTTGTTCGAGTCTCACGATCTCCCTTTTCGGTCAGATCCCACATCCCATCTCTGGTGGGTGTTCTTAAATGTACTCTGATGTATAGCTTTCAAACTAAGCGTTGCATGAAAACGAACGGGCCATCATCGTAACGCCCTCGGCGAATAGGGCCCGAAAAAATGGTATTACTTTTTATTTTGAGATAATTTCTAACATCGAAATGGGGTTTTTGCGCGAAAAAAATCCATTTTTGCAAGCATTATATATCTGCATACTAGGGTAATTCAGGTCATGCAATACAACTTTGACACTATTTAGGCCTTTGGAAATATAAATAAGCCATCAAAGTAGCAGTGTCTAAATAGGCTTAGCCCACATTTCGTAGTTTATTGTGACCTGATCTCAGACAACTTGACAAAGATCAAGCAAATTGGACAAGGAACTTCTCCTGATGCTTCTGCATGCAAACTAAGTAAAAAAGAAGATGCTAGAAGAACATGAATACTACAAAGATAGGAAAATTGGCCCGACATGGCATAAAATTGGCCGTGACCTCAGGTCACAGATCTGACCACCAACAAAAATCCGGGGTATAAGTTTTGGAGACACTGCTCAATTGCACCCATGTACCAAGTTTCATTTCAATATATTTTCATGTGCATGAGTTATCTATCCTCAAACATTTTTCGAGGTGGTCCTCTTTGATCTGAGCAAGGTGAATAACCTTGCATGACCTGGGATTGAGATTTTCACATCAAACGCAAAAATGACGACGGAAATGATGCTATATTTTTTCGTCACTGCACGCAGCCGGTTTTTTTTCTTGCTTTCGCGGAAAAGAAAACCTTAAAGGGGCGCAAAACGACCTACCTCCTCGAGACAGGCCGTAACGACGCATTCACCGTGAAATTATCGGGTCCCACCGTTGACAGTCAGTTTCTTCCTGTGCCGGTGTATATTGATGATATATCAGTTGATGTATCAGTTGATGATTTATCTGTGTTTTGTGATCTCCGCTGATGCTGTCGAGAGGGCATTGAAGATGGACCAGCCGGTTAAGGACTTAGGGGTCTGACGATGTCAGCACCCGCATTGCTTAGGAGTGTGGAGAAGAGCTGGTTACGCCTCTCACTAAGCTACGTGATGCCTCTGTACAGCAAGGTGTGTTTCCAAACAGTTGGAAGGATGCTAACATAATCCCTACACACAAAAATGGGGACAGAAAAATAGCATCAAAATACCGCTCGGTGTCCCCCCTGCCACTTTTTGAAAAGTACTTGAACGATGTGTTTATGAGCATTTATTTCGTCAGGTATCCCCATGGGAACACCACCGGAGAGCAGAGCACTCCAGTGCTCTGCTCAGAACAGCATGGTTTCATTCCCCGCAGGTTTTGTGTGATGAACTTGGCGGCGTATATGGCGCGTGAGTGGAAGACCATATTAGACGAGCATCGGATGGATTCAATCTACACAGATTATTTGGCGGCATTCCAAATTGTTAACCATCGTCCCATTATTCACAAGCTCAAAAAAACTCGTTTCGAATTCAAAATTCAGCCATACGCTGGTTCATCTCATACTTGTCCGATAGACGCCAGTGGCTCATCGTGGATGCAAAAATATCCGACTGGAAGCCCGTTACTTCCGGCGTCTCTGAGGCAGGACTACTTTGACCTTTAATTTTGTTCGATGTTCGTCAATTATGTGCCACATGAGATCAAGTCCAGCTGCCCTATGTATGCTGGCAACGTCAAATTTTCCGAAAAGTTCGAAATCCCGCTGACGGTGCCGAGATTCAGGGTTACTTGAATCGCCTCAGTTCCTGGTGCGTCAACTGGGACACCAACCTAAATCCTTCAAAATGCAAATCGTTTGCGATGGCCCTCAGGCGCGCACCCATCCAAACCGGTTACCACATAGGTGATGAGGACCTTGAAGTTGTCAACGTGATAGTTGACAGGAAGCTCACTTTTGCCGCACATATGGCCAGTTTAGTCGGCAACCTAGCAGAGGCTTGGGGATGGTCATAAGTTCTTTCCAGATCGGCGGTAGTAGGGCCAGGTTCAACCTCGGCGCCCTGTTAGCGGCCTATTACGCTCACGTGAGGTCGATCCTCCAGTACCGCAGCATCATTTGGACGGCTACTGCTAACACGTACACGACGCGGGGCGATCGAGTAGAATGATGATGAATCGGGGTTTATGGGCGCGTCGACGTCCAGGGTCATTTTGCGCCCATAACTGTATTATGATCAATCTAAGGTGCTGCTATAATAGCTTGTTATTAATATTCACGGGTGGCGGTATATCACCCCAAAGCGTGCTTGTCGAAGGAAGGTAAAAATATTCCCAGATGCCACGATCTCAGAGTCGTTCCCTATTAGCATACGCAAAGAAGTATCGGCGTTCAGCCGCCCTAAAATATGGCGTCGCAGAGGTTCTAACAGTACACAGCCTACTAAAACATGGTACACGGTAAGCGGGTTAGAACAGCGTGGGCATAAAGGCAGATCATCACCGGTCAGCATGGAACTGTGTGCCGCCAAGGCATGACCTATCCTCAATCGACAGAGTATTATACTTCTTCCCGTCGTTGGGTTCAGTGCGAGTATCGCCACTTTCCTGGTGTCGGCTTTAAAAACGTGAGCTTGCTACACTTCGAATTCCAGGCTCGTTGCCATTCTGTCCGTATGCTTGACAATATAGTAGGATATAGGTATCTTGGGGGAGCCGTAGATGAACTTCACAGCCACTGTTGATAGCGTGTTTGGCGGTTATGTTCGCAGCTTCATTTCCCGCGAGTCCGACATGGCTGGGAATCCAGCAGAACACAATATTTCTGCCGATGTCATGTAAGGATTTCACGGCTTTCGTAATCATCCGGACAAGTCTGTTGTCCTGGTTGAAGGCTTTCAATGCCAGGAGACTGCTCAAGGTGTCTGTGAAAACCACGTACTTTGTGGACCGGTCTTCCTGTATAAAATAGAGGGCTTGCAGAATAGCATACAATTCGGCAGTAAAAATCGATGCGTGTGTCAGTAAACAAAAAGATCGAACAATGTGTCGACTGACGTAAGCACATCCAACACCAGAAACTGACTTTGAACTGTCTGCGTAAATTCGCGAAAAGTCTTGATATTCATGTATTTTTTTCCAATGCCAATGTGCGAGTTCCTCCGGATTTACAAGTCCTTTCTTTGAACAGGACAAAGATAAATGTTTTATCTGGATGCAAAATCACATTTCCGACTCTCCGAATTATATTTCCTCCAGGCGCCTTGATCAGCACTTGAACCTCATCCTACTTTCGGCACGGATAGTACAGCCTTGCACTTGTTGGCAACTCTTGTGAGGCCAGAGTTGACTCGTTAGTGCCATTAAGTTGTTTTTCGCTGCACGTGCCGGCTCGAGCGACCATTAAGTTGTTTTTCGCTGCACGTGCCGGCTCGAGCGACCCACGGACGACAGCTGTTCTCTGTCCGGCGCGCGCGTGTGAATTGCGTCCGAGACAGATTCAATTCTTATTCCTCAGGTCGTAAATGATTTTATGTCTCATGTCAATAGTGACGCTGATATATTTTCTGACTGCATAAGTGCGTACAAGAAGAAAGGTATGGAATATATTTCCCAAATCGAAATTGCTTAAGAAAGGCGACGTTTGCTATAAGATAATCTAATCGTTTCCAAATAATTTCTGTATCATTTGCTTGTTTCCCGCCCTAATTGATTGTGAGTGTGACTTGGTCTTGACTTATTGACTACTGACTTCGTGTATTAGTGGGACGCATATCCTGGTGACGATTTATGTGAATAAACGAATTAACTATGTAACATTAATTACACGAGTCTGTTTTCAATTTTCATCAACTAGCCTCTGATTTTGTTCGATAGATGGCGCTGACGACGTCAGACGTCTACATATTTGTGACGCATGAAGCGAAGTATGCCGTTGGTGATTGTGGACGCTACAGAAAATGTCGATGCTTTGTGGGAAATATTTTCAGGTTGCATCATATTTTCCCTCTGAAGATTACGATACATATACGAAAGCGGTGACATGAAGCCATGTAAGCATGTAACCATGTAATGTAACCATGTAATATACGAAAGCGGTGACATGAAGCCATGTAAGTTTTGCAGTGGCAGTTCGTGAGTTCAGTATGAACCTGCTTGAACAATGAACCTGTTTGAACAATGAACTTGTTTGCGAATGATCTCAGCTTCACTTCTGGATGATGGCGATATAGTTTAGATAACGTTGCATGATATAATCTACTTATATGCCAATGCAGACGAATGTTTAGAAACAAGTTACAGGCGGGTATAGTTAAATGCTTTAAAGTCTGCCAAGAACCAAAACGGAAATAAGGATTTGTTAACATATGGAGTGCGTTATCAGGTGGTACTTCAATAATCCTTTTCCAGATAAAAAGCTGAGAAGCACGCTTCTATTAATGTGTGTTAATGTGTAAACTACCATTACGAAAATAAGAACTAGTTAAGTCCTGGAAGTTCCATGAGTTCTAAGTACGTTCGACCTTGCAAGCAGATGGCAAGTTTTGGCTCAACAACATGAATTTATTTGGAATTGCCATTTCCGGTCCAGTCTCACGAACTCCACTCCGGTGCTAGGTAAGATCAATTTATATGTATTGCATAGTACAAATGCACGAAGTGTTCCAAAGTGCCACTTTTCGGTCGCAAACTGACCGCGGACAACGGCACGATAACCTCCAAAGTCTTAAGGAAAATCTTAATGGCGAGTTCTTGGCTAATCATAGAAGCAACTAAATGACTGCATGGGGAACCGGAGATATCAGTTCATCTCAATCCCCTGCTTGCAAATGATTTTACCTCTCGAATAATGATGAATCGTGAGTTATGCAAAACAAATGAGTCATCTCCGAATGGCGGCCGGCCCACATCGGACCGTCGAGCGCCAGGGTAAATTTCCCAAACGAGCCACCATAAATAAGTTATGAAATTATACAGATGAAGCTTTCAACCTACCTGTGTGTTTTGTCTTCGCTATAACCGGAAAATGCGCGTTAGAACTAAATAAGAACGCACGTTATGTATCTACGAAGCAGCCGTCCAAATTTCACCGCTAGAATCGCTTGTGTCGCAGGCAATAAAACTTCGATCACCACGAAGAAGCTCTAGTTTGCTTTAAATGAGACAATATTGATTTCATTTGTGTTTAGATGTGTCCCCTTAAAACTCGAGTATGGTTTTTTGGATCTGTATTTGACAACACCCTACTGTACAAGGAGGAAGTCGTGATATATTTACACCACAAGTTATATCCCAGCTATATAACTGAGCTATTATATATATTTGAAGCTATGTGCCACATAAAAATTTAAGATTTCTCATACGAGACATTAAGGAGCATATCGAAACCATTAAATACGCTACACGCTGCATGAATCACGTGTGTCATCCTTTCTCTAGAATCGATAAACACCACCTTAAAGCGCATGCATACCATCACAGCAGTGTCTTGAACAAAGGTGTTCTGAAACCCAATGTTTGGCCAAACGGTGTCCTGTGCGTTCGTTCGAAAGTGCTGGCAGTTTCAGCATGACGACACAGGTTGTCACACTATCATCGAAACCAGAGGAGAATGAATCCCCCCCTGCAGTTGCCGGCGGTTCGAAGCACGTCGATCAGCACTAGGACCCAGAGCGAGATGGTGGGCTGGCTGCAAATACTTCACGTCAAACTAGCTCTTCGACTGTCGTTCAAAGCCATCATAGTGACGCTTAAAAATCACGTTGAAAATGGAATGGCGCTCTTGGAAAGGTTGCTGACGTGTTGAAGAACTCGTGGAATATTGATGTCCGTCGTATTTCATCAAGCCATCAGTTGATGCTTTTATTTCTGCTCTGAGATGGGCAGGCTGATCTGTGCCGACGCTTCCCCTGCAGACTCGAAGAAGCCTGGCAGACGAAATATGGGCAACGATCAATCTGTCCTTCTTAGAGGAACAGCCAACCAAAGGACTAATTGAGTGCCACGTGCTGGCAGCAAATCACTAGTTTTGGACCATACGCTATGACAAGGCAGATACGTGATGATGTGAATGGGTGCGGAGCGTGCAAATGGGAATGGAGTGGCTGGTTTCTCCCCTCATCGGGCCAAGGCGTGGTCGATCTCTCCACCAGTAGGATCGAGGAGTGGTCGATCTCTCCACCAGTAGGATCGAGGAGTGGTCGATCTCTCCACCAGTAGGATCGAGGAGTGGTCGACCTCTCCACCAATAGGATCGAGGAGTGGTCGACCTCTCCACCAATAGGATCGAGGAATGGTTGAGCTCTCCACCAATATGATCGAGGAGTGGTCGATCTCTCCACCAATGGAGTCAATGCTTGCGCGAGACGAACGCAATGTAGCCTAACCGGTCGCAACAAGAATATCGCGGCCACCCAACAGCGTCCGGCGCGTGAGTGTGCGCCACGATGTGATGCTAGACGTACTGCCTCGCCCAGGCGTGAGTGTGCGCCACGATGTGATGCTAACCGTACTGCCTCGCCCAGGTCGATGCACCAAATTCAACTGCAGAATTTCATCAATTAATTGCCACGGGACCTGTGATTGCAATTCCACACCTTTCGTAAACAACGGCGCAAGAGGATCAACTAAAGCTGGGGAAGCTGATGGAAATAGCGCGCACTAAATGTCGGCCTCGAAATCGCATCGCATAATTTCCGAAATTGGAGAACTTGTTCACACCGGCGACCACCGACGCTTACCGTTGCGCTTCGGTGAAACAGCGGCCACTTGGCCACCTCAGCGAGCCGTTCGTCTCGCCACTCACACTGCCGACATGTCGAACGGCCGCCACTTGGCCACCTCAGCGAGCCGCTCGTCTCGCCACTCACACTGCCGACATGTCGAACGGCCGCCACTTGGCCACCTCAGCGAGCCGCTCGTCTCGCCACTCACACTGCCGACATGTCGAACGGCCGCCACTTGGCCACCTCAGCGAGCCGCTCGTCTCGCCACTCACACAGCCGACATGTCGAACGGCCGCCACTTGGCCACCTCAGCGAGCCGTTCGTCTCGCCACTCACACTGCCGACATGTCGAACGGCCGCCACTTGGCCACCTCAGCGAGCCGCTCGTCTCGCCACTCACACTGCCGACATGTCGAACGGCCGCCACTTGGCCACCTCAGCGAGCCGCTCGTCTCGCCACTCACACAGCCGACATGTCGAACGGCCGCCACTTGGCCACCTCAGCGAGCCGTTCGTCTCGCCACTCACACTTCCGACATGTCGAACGGCCGCCACTTGGCCACCTCAGCGAGCCGTTCGTCTCGCCACTCACACTGCCGACATGTCGAACGGCCGCCACTTGGCCACCTCAGCGAGCCGCTCGTCTCGCCACTCACACAGCCGACATGTCGAACGGCCGCCACTTGGCCACCTCAGCGAGCCGCTCGTCTCGCCACTCACACAGCCGACATGTCGAACGGCCGCCACTTGGCCACCTCAGCGAGCCGCTCGTCTCGCCACTCACACTGCCGACATGTCGAACGGCCGCCAAGTGTGCGCCACTATTGTCTCACCGGCAGGCCGCCCGCTCCGGCTGGCCTCGCACTCGCTGCCGTTGGCCGACGGATATTGACCAAGCGGCGCCGATTGAACGAGGCGGCGGAATACACAGGTGGAAAGCCGGCCAAACACTGGCTCAACTCCTGCGGAATGCAGGGGCGGGACACAGGGGCGGAATACACGGGCGGGATACACGGGCGGAATACAGGGGCGGGACAGAGGGGTGGGATACAGGGGTGGGATACACGGGCGGGATACAGGGGCGGGATACACGGGCGGAATACAGGGGCGGGACAGAGGGGTGGGATACAGGGGCGGGATACACGGGCGGGATACAGGGGCGGGACAGAGGGGTGGGATACAGGGGTGGGATACACGGGCGGGATACAGGGGCGGGATACACGGGCGGGATACAGGGGCGGAAAGGCGGCGGAAATCCGGCTCAACTCCGGGTCGAGCACTGCACAACCATGCGAGGATGGGGCGAGGGTGCGGGCGGGGTACAGCAGCCAAGCGCAACAGATGAACATGACCTGAGAACTATATATATATATATAGTCCTACGAATATAGAGGACAACAGACATTATGCCGCTGCACAATGTGAAAACAGGCCTTGAAAATAGGATGGAAATTAGAGACCCGCTCAGTCACAACAACAAGTCAGTCTGACCCGATCCGTTCAGAGCTCGGAAACTCTCTAAAATACCTGTCCACTTGTCTGTCCCACTGCAAGCCTGACTCCATATCAAACGAAGAAGGAAATGCGACAACAGAGAGTATTTTCAGACCTGTTTCAAGTTTGCCATACCTACACTCGCCTATACAGCATGACTGTCCATAACAGCCACTATACGTGGAGGGCATGTATTGTGAAATAAATACATAAATAAATAAATAAACTTCTACATCACCAACCAACTTCCAAGCCCGGCAAACTTATGCGCACGCTGTGAACTACTTGGAATCCTTTGTTTTGCCGCTATAATGTTTTTTTCGGTTCACGTCAATGCCACGGTTCACGTCCTCACAGACATTAAGTTGGCTGGGAAACGTATTTATTTTCGTGATATATTTCCGTGATTCATGCTGGTTAAAATTCGGTAGAAGCCAAGTATAATGTTGCCATTCATTGGCACGGGAAACTATAAAGTGTTATCTAGCTCTATTTTTTTAATTTAATCAGTTCTTGTTGGGGTGGCTTTATAAACCAGGGTCCGTCCTATTGCTAAGCAGAGCTTGTTGCGTGAATCCTGGCCCCACCACCCGATCCATGAATTCCAGTTTAACGGCAGAATTTTGACCGAAAGTTTAACGTGCCGTCAATGCACCAGCACGGTCGCCCGGTAGCTTGTCCCCGGGCTTTCGGGCCAGCTGCCAACTGACCCTCCCAGCCGGGGGTTAAATGCGAGCACGTGAAGCGACTCAAACCATGTGTTGCCAGGAGAGGGGAGACTAGTGCAGGCCAGCGCCCTAACCAACTGAGCTACCGGGGCAGCATTTCACCACAGACAACAAATCGCAGTGCCTTGTAACACTGCATGGGTGGTATTGCTTCCATAGCTACCGTCGCAATGGCGTATGAGGGTTGGTAGCCAGTAATAGACTGACCTGACCTCTCCGCACGTACATGAGTGCTGCGCTCTTGCGGCAGAAGTGTGTACTTTGAGTCACACGGCCGCCTAATAGGTGCCCCCGCACCACACCAATCATGACAGACGAAACAATAAAGCATTACACGGACTTTGCTTACACTGCTACGATACCACTCAAGTAACCTGACAGCATACTACAATTTCCTCATTGCAAAATAAGCTGGGTTTGCATAATATGTGTTATAAGCGTAATTGTCACATCATGGCCAGATTCGTGGGGCGTAAAGCGCTTATAATACAGGTAGTGCCCTGAACACACAGGTACGACTTGATCAAAATGTTTGGTTACTATGCATTACTACCGTGCCAAACATTTACATCCATTTTTCTATTTCATCCTAATGTGCTGTTTGCTTTCAGGTGCATACCTATGATTGGATGGAAATATTTGCGAAATTTATTTTATGCCAAGTTTCTCAAATACATGATACTAATTGCGGGATTGGGATCCAATGCGCATTGCAAAAATGCCTAAGGTTCCTCAGCAGAGGACACCACTGCCCATCTGCCATCGGGTGCACTGACCATTCTGCTCGCATGCTTTTTGCATGGACAGCATTGCATGATGTCCGCTATATTCGATTGGGTTCACAAAGAAAATGAGAAAACGCCCAACATTTGTCGGCCACTAAATGGCTCAGCCGATGGCTGTGCCGCATACAAACATCAATGGTGCACACTGGGGACAACAATGGGTATGGAAGGCGCCCTCAACGGTACGCTCTGGGGACAATGCTTGGCATGGAAGGGGCCCTCAGTGGGTAAGGGCTGAGAAGAACATAGCACACAGTCACATCCGATGAATTATTGGACAATTATTGGTAAAGCAAAACATTAGCATGTTGTGAGTTATTAGACGGCGGTCTTAATGCAGTGAGCTTGGATTCCACGCCCAAGGAAACCTGTCCTATTTCCCATCTCACTTTATAACTATGATGTAGAGCTGGTGAGGTCATATTCTGGATCAGAGGTTGATTGGATAGGTCTGAGACACAGGGCACGGATATAGGGTCGGAGATCTAGGACGAGAATGCAGGGGTACGTACGCAGGACTGGGGAGGTATGGCCGCGTGTGTAGCTGTGTAAGCCAGGGCTACAGCTGTAGATCGGGGCCGCGGGACCGGGATGCAGGACTGAGAAGGTAGGACCGTAGACGTACGACCAGGTAGATACTGTGGTTCAGTGTATTCGTATGACGCAGATAGCCAGGCAAGTGCCCTTGCCAATAAATACTAGAGGTGTGAGGGCAAAGCCATGTTGTGCTAACATCGAGGTAAGTCATTTCCAATCATTGACAATACGACTATAATGAGCCAGAACTATTCCAATTTAATAAATAACTGCAATGCGCGGTAGCCACAGACGGCTGGGGGTTGCAGTCTACTTGCCTGGGGTCCCTGACGAAGAGGCGTGAGATGAAGTCTTTGGCCGTCTCGGAGGTGCCACAGAAGTACTCGTCGTCGAAGTAGTAGTCACAGGCCACGATGTTGCCGAACGTCTCCTGCTGGGTGTCTCCCAAAAACGGAGACGCGCCCGACAAACTACACGTGCAGAGAGAAAGAGAGAGAGAGCGCAGGAGTCACCACGACGCTCTTGCATGTAAGACGATGTTGGCAATGTTGGCGAACGTAAGATCACTAAGTTAAAAACTACGGTTCAACCAGGGGGGGGGGGTGCGCGCCAGCATTTTAGTCGAATAAAAAAGGGAGACGCTTGAGCCGACCAATCAGCGTTTGACGACCTCCGTCGATCGTGATAATGGTAAACAAAAAAAATTGTCTTTAGTGCGGCGAAACCGGTGACATCCACACAAATATCAATTTTTTTCCCCTGTTAGCGGTGACATTGTGATAAAGTAGTATCAAAGATCAAGATTAAAGTAGCAAGAATGCCTTTGTAGAAAATTAACACGAACAATGGAACAATATATAAATAATAGCTTCCACAAGTTTTGCCCTATGGCCTTTACTATTGCCACGATCGGCGGAGGTCGTCAAACGCTGATTGGTCGGCTCAAGTTTATATAATTGATGGTCGGCTGAAGCGTCTCCCTTTTTGGGAAGCGGAGCGTTCTACCTGGTGTTCTATAGCCTTGGGTTCAACAAATGCCTTCAATAAAGAAAAGCAAGCACGTGACATGTTAAAAGGAAAATACAACTACTGATTTTGCTAATTCATCACTATGCTGCCAATGACTAAGAACTCCGGGAACGACGACAATGAAGTGTATCTGACTTTTTAAAAAAAAATATTCCGATGGTCATCCCATGGTCCCATGGCTTCCAGGTCGATTCTTCCATAGCTGTGATGTTAAATTTCAGGATGTTTTTGTGAGGCGTCCCCGCCCCCACGGCCCATGCCCATGACTGGGGGTTGAATATCAACAGCAATCTCGTCATTACAGTTTGCATCATTGAATTTTTGTACTATGGTTGGCGAGGTAGCTTTCAATCTCACCAACTGACGTGGGAAACTGGAACACAGAGTCACGTAGCGATAGTATCGCAAACTGCTAGTGTAAGATCCTCTCACAACGCGGCGCTGGCTGAGCTGCACAAAACTGAGTTACTGATGAAAACCTGACACAAAACTGGAGAATAAAGATATTTGCATGAGCGTCGCCACGGCTTTTGTGTACGTGCGGGGGGGGGGAGGGGAGGCAGGGACGAGGGGACGAGAAGGGTTTGGGTGGATTATTGTTATGTATCGCTGTAACGAAATGGTATTTTAACTCAATAGCGCAATCAGAAATTATTAGGGATATACCCTTGTCGCTCGTTTTGGCAGCACAGATGAAATTCTGCTGTACACTTATACAACAAGTGAGGTATGGAGTAAGACGGAGGAGGATACAAAAGCTATTTCGACAGGGCTGATCCATAATAACGCAATAATACGTCTGTCAGAAATAATGGTGTGAAGTGCCAGGACGGAATTGTTATAAGCAATCATCAGTTAACATTGTCTCCATTGCAAGATTGAAGCACTGTTCACAGAGCTGCTGAGATGCTCCTGGATCGCGATTGGATTTATGCTTTAGAATCTTAGACTTTGAGTGGACAAATGTTGGCCCATCAAATTAAGAGAGGAATATTTTGTATTACCGTTCCTGTTCCCTGGAAGGGATAATGCTCTGGATGACAAAATCCAGGACTTGTTTGCTTCCACAACCCCGTGCTGGGGAAGTGCAGCGTTTCGACTTTTCAGAGAACATACTGGTCAGCCACGATGTGCAGAAATTTCGACTCTACAGTGACCAAACCGACCAGCCGCGATGTGCAGTGTTTAGACTCTACAGTGACCATACCGTGGCCATACCGACCAGCCGCGATGTGCAGTGTTTAGACTCTACAGTGACCATACCGTGGCCATACCGACCAGCCGCGATGTGCAGTGTTTAGACTCTGCAGTGACCATACCGTGGCCATACTGACCAGCCGCGATGTGCAGTGTTTAGACTCTACAGTGACCATACCGTGGCCATACCGACAAGCCGCGATGTGTAGCGTTTATACTTTACAGTGACCATACCGTGGCCATACCGACAGCCGCGATGTGTGGTTTATTTACAGTGACCATACCGTTACTGACCAACCGCGATGTGCAGTGTTTAGACTCTACAGTGACCATACCGTGGCCATACCGACAAGCCGCGATGTGTAGCGTTTATACTTTACAGTGACCATACCGTGGCCATACTGACCAACCGCGATGTGCAGTGTTTAGACTCTACAGTGACCATACCGTGGCCATACCGACCAGCCGCGATGTGCAGTGTTTAGACTCTACAGTGACCATACCGTGGCCATACCGACAAGCCGCGATGTGTAGCGTTTATACTTTATAGTGACCATACCGTGGCCATACTGACCAACCGCGATGTGCAGTGTTTAGACTCTACAGTGACCATACCGTGGCCATACTGACCAGCCGCGATGTGCAGCGTTTAGACTCTACAGTGACCATACCGTGGCCATACCGACTAGCCGCGATGTGCAGTGTTTAGACTCTGCAGTGACCATACCCTGGCCATACCGACCAGCCGCGATGTCGAAACTCAAGGGCGCAGCAGTCTGCTATAACACGGCCCGGTCACCACCGGCTCTGCAGGCACATTGCTCTCATGGAACAGGACATAGCTGATTCTCTTATTATGGAAAATAAGCGTCATGACTGGGCAATCGGTCGAATTCTTCCCAGCCGTGTCCATCACAACCGCACGGAGTTGCTCGGAGTCACGCCATTCAACGATCAGCTGAGCCAGACATTGCATCCACGCTCACCAGGGCATTGTCTGCGCGGTGCATAGCTCGTGCAGGATACATTCGTAGGGAGATACAGGTTGTGGGGAGGAATTACAATGTTATCCCTCGCAATGGCCGCAGAATTTCCTACCCCTCGTAGTGCAGGCAGAGTTAATGCGATCGCCTTCTCCCTCCCGCTAACTTTTGATCTAATATCGATGCAGATGCGTTGTACAGCATCATAAAACCACACAAACCTGCGTCCATTATGCATCATGCCTTCTGATGTATGAATAACCATACGCATCTTACATAGCTGGCTTACGTCCGTAGCTTAATGGTTACTCTGTGCAACGGCAATTCGTTTATACAGCAATCCAAAATTGGAGAGTAATGCAAAACGATTCACCAGGCGGCTGTACGTGAGTCCAGCACCGGCACACTGATGGTCACCGTGAAGACACGTCGGTGCTGTAAGCTCACAGGATGTAGGTGATGACGCCCACCGCCCACATGTCACACGCCAGGCAGAGCGGCTCGTAGTTGACGATCTCCGGCGACACGAACTCAGGAGTGCCTGCAACAGCACGCACGCACTGGCTACCGCCGCGCACCAGCACACAGCACACAGCACACAGCACACACGAGGGGAAGCCGACCGGTGTGGGGCGCACGGGTCTCAGTCTGGTTTGGAAATGTCTCACAAAAGCAATAACAATCAAAACTCGTTTCACGAAACCT
This sequence comes from Ashinkailepas kermadecensis, assembly GCA_034440615.1. Classification (NCBI taxonomy): domain Eukaryota; kingdom Metazoa; phylum Arthropoda; class Thecostraca; family Neolepadidae; genus Ashinkailepas; species Ashinkailepas kermadecensis. Next base: position 142,247 of record JAOTOM010004164.1, read on the forward strand.
ATAATATTTAATCGAGTTTCGGGACCAACATCATAAGTGAAATCAGCGTGTAAAAACTACCCTCGTTTCGCCATTTGGTACTTCACAATAGTTTGTAAACGCATGGGTGTAACCACGGTTTCGAAATTGGGGGGTTTGCCAAACCAGGGACGCGGTAGGTTTGGACAAGATAGAGGGTACCCCCCCCCCCCAAAGAAAAACTTGGTTTTTAGCCACTTCTTTTTCAATGTCTGGTTTTGAGATCTGCCATTGCTAAAAATGATATTTTGCGGCAAAAATGTGTAAATTTGCAGTATTAGGTTTTCTTAAAATAAATTCTTCAGAATACCATGTTTATGAAGATGACGAAGACGATGGGACCACTTATTTTCTGTGGAAATGAAGAAAAAAAGAAATTTTGTTTGATTTTTGTTTATTTCGAACTTAAAAAATGTAAACTAACCTAGCCTAACCACACCTAACCCATTTGTTTGCTTTATGGAGGAAAATACCTGTAAAAACTGTTCTTTTTACCACCTTAAAGCACAATATACCGAAAAGTTTCAGAACATTTTTCACAATTTTCAAACAAAAAATTTTTTTTCTTCAAAAGCAGCTTAGCCTAGGTTAGGTTAGGCTGGGTTATTTTTTTTTTTAATTTGAGAATTATCAGAAAATTTGTTACTTGACATTTGTGTAATTTTATTTTTGGGATTTTTTAATCTCCAAAAGTAGGTTAGGCTAGGTTGGTTCGGTTATGTTCCATTTTATTTTATTTTTTTAACATTTCCGTCACGGGCTATTGCTTGATACCAGATGTGGATAGGTTAGGGCGACGAAAAAAATACCAGGCGACAAAAAAAATCGTTTTGACCTTTGACCTTTGAAATTAGTTCGGTTTGGTAGCATTATAATACGGCACAAGCTGCATCAAGTGACATCCACTTGATGCAAATTGAACCCATAGCGACGAATCGTGAGGACTTCGAAATATTCAAACCAGCCTTTGACCTTGAGGTTTGACCTTGATATATCCCGGTTTCAAAATGTTACTCGAAGGTTCAGCAAGGGCTATCGCTTGATAGTGGATCTGGGTAGGCTTAAGCGCAAACAAACCAAAAAATTTGAGGCGAACAAAGAGATCAGCTTGAATTTTGACCCGTCGAGATGATTTATAATTATCAACTTTCTGATACCGCACAACAAGCGACGTCGAATGACAGCGAATTGAAGCCATAGCGAAGAAACGCGAGGTCATCGAAGAACTCAATCAAATCTTTGACCTTGACATGCCCCGATTTGAAATGTTACTTGAGTGTTCACCACTGGTTATTGCTTGATACCAAATTTGGATGGGTTTGAGCGAAAACGAAAGAAAATTGAGCGGACCGGATGATCAGCTTGGCCTTTGCCCTTGAAAAATAATTCGATTGCTTAGCGTTCTGATACCGCATAACAAGCCACGTCGAATGACACCCATTTGATGGAAATTGAAGCGATAGCAACCGAACCTCGCGTTCGGTCGATATCGCTTCAATATCGCCATTGAATAAATCAAGCTAACCTTTGACCTAGAAGTGTGTCCTTGACATGTACCGGTTTGAAATGTTACACGATGGTTCACCACAGGCTATTGCTTGATACCAGATTTGGGCAGGTTTGGGTGAAAACGAAAAAAAATGGGAGGGAACCGAATAAACCGGTTTGCGTTGGTCCTTGACCGTTAAGGTGGTAAAGTGAGACCTATGTAGTTGCTTCCAGCGTGTTCAGTGCAAGCAGAAGCATTTGTGATAATTGATTCGAACAATCATAAACCCGTCGCTGAATGCCGATGCCAATACAAATACGCCTCTGGCGAACACGTCGTTGAATACGAATACAAATACAACGTTAACTTGACGTATTTGCTTAAGGCTGCCCATGACTCCCCTCCGTGGTCTTGAAGATATCCAAGGGCACCCAGAGTCACGTTTGTTCAAGATATATCAATATATGCGCAGGGGAATGCAACCTAAGACTATAATAAAGCCTTGCGATAATGCAAATTTGTTGCCTGGCAAAGCACAATTTTCCACCGAAGCGAAAACACAAGATGGCCAAGGTTCATGTTATTCAATAATGGCCGGGAAGGAGAAATTTCTCACGTTTGCCGATTTACCTTTCGGAGATTTTGTGACGACAGATAGCCTGTGAAGCTCGTTGATTAGCTTGATCGGTTTCTAGTATTTTTGGTGATCCTCTTGCATATATATTTTCACTTTATAAATGATTAAGTATAATTTTGCGGCGATCATACTCAGGTAGCTGAGGCTTGGGGACACGGAAAAAAATGAGGGGGACAAATTGCCACTTTTCAGAAATTTGGGGGGACATGTCCTCCCCCCCTCCGCCCCCTCCAGTGGTTACACCCATGTGTAAACGCATATATAATCACGGCTGCGTTTCATGGCAGCCTTTCTTGTGGACACACTTCACGAGATTGTGGTGAATGTTTGGCTCGATGGAGCCGATTTCTAAGGGCGCACACGCGACAACTCACCGTGCAGCTTCATTCGTGCAGCTGCGGTTGCACCGGACCGCGCGCAGCTGGCCGCTTCAGTTACGCCGCTACGCCACTACGCCGTTACACCGTTACACCGTCACGCCGATACTCCGTCACGACCGTGGTGGCGGTGTCTCGACAGTCGTGCCGAGAGCTCGCGCTGTCTGCACACACCGTGGGTGGCCGTGATTGCGGCGACCATCGGTCGGTCTGTCTTATCTGCGGCCACCTTCAGCTCGTGATGCTCGCATCTGGTCAGTGATTCCGCTCACTGGTCGTGAAGCAAATGCAACTCACCATCGTATTCGCCATCTGGTACGCACTGCTCATCGTCCTCGCTGTCTAGCTATGCCACTGCTCGCCCCATGAGACACGTAGCTCTTGCTGCTCGTCCCTGTCGCCCTGCCGAGCATGTGTCGCTGTTTGTCTGTCGCCTTACCGAGCATATGTCGCTGCTCATCCCTGTCGCCTTACCGATCATGTGTCACTGCTCATCCCTGTCGCCTTACCGAGCATGTGTCGCTGCTTGTGTGTCGCCTTACCGAGCATGTGTCGCTGCTCGTCTGTCGCTTTAACGAGCATGTGTCGCGTTTGTCCCTGTCGCCTCACCGAGCATGTGTCGCATTTGCTCCTGTGGCCTTACCGAGCATGTGTCACATTTGCTCCTGTGGCCTTACCAAGCATGTGTCGCGTTTGTGCCTGTCGCCTTGCCAATTATGTGTCGCTGCTTGTCTGTCGCTTTAACGAACATGTGTCGCGTTTGTCCCTGTCGCCTCACCGAGCATGTGTCGCATTTGCTCCTGTGGCCTTACCGAGCATGTGTCACATTTGCTCCTGTGGCCTTACCGAGCATGTGTCGCGTTTGTCCCTGTGGCCTTACCGAGCATGTGTCGCGTTTGTCCCTGTGGCCTTACCGAGCATGTGTCGCGTTTGTCCCTGTTTCCTTACCGAGCATGGGTCGCTGCTCGTTCCTGTTGCCTTACCGAGCATGTGTCGCTGCTCGTCGCCCGGTTCTATGCGCCGACTCAGACCGAAGTCGATCAGCTTGATCTGCAGCCGATTTCTGGTCAGCAGCATCACGTTCTCCGGCTGCAAAGACAGAGCGGAGGTGCGTCTCAGCTTCTTCTGCCCAACACGCGGCGGCCCGTCCACCGAGCCGGAGCCGGAGCCCGGGGCACCACGCCACAGTCGGGAGCGGCTCAGATCAGCCGGCCCGCTGCGAGAGGTAATCAGTGACGAGCTGGCAGCACATGGTAATTAGATGCCTACCGTCTCTGGGCCGGGCGTCCCGCCGTCGGCGGCGGCCAGTGACTGTACATGATGTCGGTTATGTGGTGATGTTGCATTAGCTGGCATGACCGCTGCAAGCGACATTCCTTCCAATTTGAAATGGAGAAAACAGCATGCCTGCCAACGGCAGCCGATATCGTTGCTATTGAAATGATAATCAGATCAGCATGTCTCATCGTGATGTGTCAATAGTCAGATCAATGTGTTTCACGGCGGCTATCAACGAACAGCATGTCTCATCCGTGATGTGTCAATAATCAGGTCAATGTGTTTCACGGCGGCTATCAACGAACAGCATGTCTCATCCGTGATGTGTCAATAGTCAGATCAATGTGTTTCACGGCGGCCATCAACGAACAGCTTGTCTCATCGTGATGTGTCAACAATCAGATCAGCATATACGAGCGTGGTGCATATATAATTATTGATGCACCACGCTCATTTGATTATAATGAGATCAGCACGTTACAGCGTGATGCATGAATACTCGGACCAGCATGTCTCAGCGTGGTGTATCAATAATCAAATCGGCATATATCAGAGTCATGTGCCAATAATCCGATCCGCGTATGACAGTGTGATGCATCAACAATCAGGTCCGTGTCTCAGCGTGATGCAGCAATAATCAGGTCAGTGTCTCAGCGTGATGCATCAATAATCAGGTCAGTGTCTCAGCGTGATGCAGCAATAATCAGGTCAACACGCCTCACCATGTTGCATCAATAATAAGATCAGTAGGTCTCTGCGTGATGCATCAATAAACAGATCAGCATATTTCAGCGTAATGCATCAATAATCACATCCGTTTCACCATGACGGAGCCGATGCCATCCGTGTCACCATGATGGTGCCGATGACATCCGTGTCACCATGACGGTGCCGATGCCATCCGTGTCACCATGACGGAGCCGATGCCATCCGTGTCACCATGACGGTGCCGATGACATCCGTGTCACCATGACGGAGCCGATGCCATCCGTGTCACCATGACGGTGCCGATGCCATCCGTGTCACCATGACGGAGCCGATGCCTGCAACAGTATTCCATCACACACGTCTAGGTGCTTCGAAAAGTCGAGCCAGAACGTGTTCTGTCATGTTGTGTTTCGGATGGTCTGAGCACTCTGAGGCCGAGCTCGGGCGTGCTAGAAGCAATAATCGTATCGCCCTGCAGGTGCACAAGCACTTAGTTGGTTTGTTGATGCTGAAAGGCCTGCAGCATTTGATTTTTAGGCAATTTCAGTTCCGGAACAATAAAAAAGCGAGGAGGGTCAGGATTGCGACTGGAAAGTAGGAATTACAAATCCGGCTCCAGTCGCATCAGCCTGCCGCGGGCTATTGCTACACACACGGCATCAGTTTCATGGGCTGGTGTTGCAAATCGGAATAGCAATGCGTTGCCGACGCGCTTGAGTATTCCCCGAAAATCCGGTTTCACGTACGACACGCCTGGCCACACTCCTAACTCGGGCATCGCCGTGTCTTTGACAGGGAGTCGCCGCCGGCTGATGGCCGGGAGAGGAGCTGCCACCGCACCTGCCGCCGACCACGACACCACTGCTTAGCATACACTCAACCGCTGGAGCGCCTCTCCATCTGACTGCAATGGTCGGCAACTTGACTGAGCGTCTCCGGTCAGGTCTGATCCCGTACTGGCGCTGGTGGCCAAGGGGTCCGGCTGGGAGGCGACGACTCGAGCCGCTTGCCCGCCCACACGGCTGTCTCGGAAAGGGAAGCCGCGTAGGAACCACTCTCCGGTCACCACGACAGCCGGCCACAACATGATGCCACCAAAACATCGGCGGAAAGCAGTCCGCCTCCAGAGAGTCGTCCACCTCCACTCCACTCCACTCCTCCACTCCCGAGTCAAAACTGTCGACAGCACCGGCCGGCTTCTGAGTTACGCTTGCATGTTGGGGGCCCTGACGACCGGTCCACGATCCGCGTGTTGGGCGCGTTGTGCAGACTCCACCAGGCTCGTCGTGAAGTGCAAATCGCAAATCTGGCAAGCCTGGAGTTGATATCAAAGCTTCCAATTCAAGCAAGCGGAAATATTCCAGTTTCCAGCGGAAATATATATATATATATATATATATATATATATATATATATATATATATATATATATATATATATATATATATAGACAATATCGAAAGGTCAAAATCCATGCTTTACTGAAAGGGTCAAAATCTACAAAATCCATACATTTTTCTAATCAAATTTACGAATAGCTTGGAAATGGACGCTAAAAAGTCGTATGCAACAGAGGATCCTACTAACAGAGTCAAAGCAATGTTAATCCTATCAATTAGCATTCGATTGAAGAAAGCACGGATAATGCATGCGATTTAAGAAGATCTGTATCACGCGCACTGGAGGGGAGGACGAAATCCGCCCACCCCTCTGGTTTTTCGTAAATAACTCCAGATTGTACTGGTTCGATATACGCCATTTTTGTCTACCTACTTAGAAATGTCAGGCGCGTGGTTTAAAGTGATAATAACGGAAATCGGCCGAAACTTTTTCGGGTTGGAGTCCATTAAAGTCAAAACAATTCGTCACACTAGACCACAAAAATCGGCGCTGATGCGCTTCCTGTATATCGGCAAAAAGGAAGTGTTCTTGGCAACACTAGCGACTTGTTTGATGTATATTGTTATGCTATATAGTTTCAAAGTCATATTAGGTCACCGAGGTCAAGTCAGGTCAACTTCATGACAGGCCAATGAAGCCAAACTTGGTCAACTGGAATGTTGTCATAAATTCAAATGACTGCCATGCGATTGATGTCATTTTGCATGTTACTCCCTACTCATCCTGAAAACTACTGTTTGTGTCATTGTGTACCTAAGCGTTTCCATACTTCATTCATGTACTTCACTCCTTTCTTCGCGAAACCGATTGCGCCGAGCCGCCCGACGGAGTAGTCGGGCGGGGTTCCGGTAACTGGAACAGGTAACTGACCTGATAAAGTGCTGTTATATAGGTGACCTGAGATCAAATGCCGAGTCTAGCATCTGTAATGATCATTAGTCATACCCAAAACACCATTGATGCCCATTTTGGAGCATTCACAGCGATCCATAACGAGCGATCCATAACAATGACAAGCCAAGCCACGCAAAACAAGCAAATTCTGACATGTGACATAATTTGACCTTGAAGATATTGATCTAAGGTCATGAAACTTGCATACAAAAGAGTTCACTACCGTACCCATCCACTCTGAGAATTTCGTTACTCTAGCTTTAATAGGAGCCGAGATCTTATGGGGGCGGAATCCCCCCCCTCCAGTACGCGTAATTTTCAGAGGCCCTCCAGGGCGCGTGGTATCAATGTCATGAGGTATAACAGTTTATGGGTAAGCAAAATAGCTGAACATCAGGTGCTTCCATGTCGTATTAGGCCCGATAGATGTCCTGCGTGCCATCTGCAATACATTGTGCAGCATCGCGCATAGCACATGAAATAATTTCCACCTATAATTCATATTTTAGTGTCACAAACATAAGATTTCAGATGACCCGGAACAAAATTTTCCATGACAAGACACCTAGTCGGGAACAAGGAAGGAGACAAATATGAAAACAGTCAGACACATTGGTAAGCCATAGCGATGTCTATTAGTGCAGCCAATGGAGCAAAATGGGAGCTTTACAGTGCAGCAGAGTTAAAAACACGTGTCGTTCCACGTCTGTTTGCGCTATACTTGGCACTTTGGCTCCCAGCATTCTTCACTTATGGTTACATAACAAGAGGAAGCCTACTGACTTCGATGTTGGTGGGTATACATGGGAAATTCTATACTCTGATTTATAAGTGGTTCTTGTTGGCTAATATTCTCGAGAAAATATTACCAGGTTTGTGGAACTACCAAATAACAATTCCATACTGAACACAAAGCGTCACCTTTTTCGTTCCGCAAGTACCGCTCCTCAGAAGGACGCCACTGCAGTATGCGTCCTGCCGACTGCCACGGCACTGCAGTGTGTGACCTGCCGACTGCCACGGCACTGCAGTGTGTGACCTGCCGACTGCCACGGCACTGCAGTGTGTGACCTGCCGACTGCTACGGCACTGCAGTGTGTGACCTGCCGACTGCTACGGCACTGCAGTATGTGACCTGCTGACTACCACGGCACTGCAGTATGCCTTCTGCCGACTGCCACGGCACTGCAGTATGTGTTCTGCCGACTGCCACGGCACTGCAGTGGGTGACCTGCCGACTGCCACGGCACTGCAGTATGCGTCCTGCCGACTGCCACGGCACTGCAGTATGTGACCTGCTGACTGCCACAGCTGGGATCACGCCCGGCAGTCACTGCAGTGTGTGGCCTGCTGATTGCCACAGCACTGCAGTGTGTGGCCTGCTGACTGCCACAGCCGGGATCACGCCCGGCCGTCACTGCAGTGTGTGGCCTGCTGATTGCCACAGCACTGCAGTATGTGGCCTGCTAACTGCCACACAATTGCAGTGTGTGGCCTGCTGACTGCCACAGCCGGGATGACGCCCGGCCACCACTGCAGTATGTGGCCTGCTGACTGCCACACCACTGCAGTGTGTGGCCTGCTGACTGTCACAGCCGGGATGACGCCCGGCCGTCACTGCAGTGTGTGGCCTGTTGACTGCCACAGCCGGGATGACGCCCGGCCACCACTGCAGTGTGTGGCCTGCTGACTGCCACACCACTGCAGTGTGTGGCCTGCTGACTGCCACAGCCAGGATGACGCCCGGCCACCACTGCAGTATGTGGCCTGCTGACTGCCACACCACTGCAGTATGTGGCCTGCTAACTGCCACAGCCGGGATGACGCCCGGCCACCACTGCAGTATGTGGCCTGCTGATTGCCACAGCACTGCAGTGTGTGGCCTGCTGACTGCCACAGCCGGGATCACGCCCGGCCGTCATTGCAGTGTGTGGCCTGCTGACTGCCACAGCCGGGATCACGCCCGGCCGTCCCTGCAGTGTGTGGCCTGCTGACTGCCACACCACTGCAGTATGTGGCCTGCTGACTGCTACAGCCGGGATCACGCCCGGCCATCACTGCAGTGTGTGGCCTGCTGACTGCCACACCACTGCAGTGTGTGGCCTGCTGACTGCCACAGCCGGGATCACGCCCGGCCGTCACTGCAGTGTGTGGCCTGCTGACTGCCACACCACTGCAGTGTGTGGCCTGCTAACTGCCACAGCCGGGATGACGCCCGGCCACCACTGCAGTATGTGGTCTGCTGACTGTCACACCACTGCAGTGTGTGGCCTGCTGACTGCCACACCACTGCAGTGTGTGGCCTGCTGACTGCCACACCACTGCAGTGTGTGGCCTGCTAACTGCCACAGCCGGGAACACGCCCGGCCGAGCAGCGGTCCCGCTTCGTTAGCACCATCATCAACCGCAGAGGGTGCGACATCGGCCCACCGTACGACCCCAGCAGGTGATCAGTCGCGGTGAAAAAACAGCCATCGATTGTGAGCACGGCACGCAATCAACGATCGACAGAGCCTAGTTAAAACTTTGACCCCGCGCTAGCACAATGGGTTTTACAGCCCCTTCGCCCGGTCACGCGCCAACCTTTACCGCCCTGCAACTTTATTATTGGGGCAGACGATGGATGTGAAGTGCCTTCGGCGGATGGTGACAGCGTGATCATGCAATGATTGCGACGCCAAAAATTGTGGCTTTGCTCATAGCGGAGAGGATAGTCAATGGCGCCAAAACATTCACTTTCAGAACGGAGAGTTGCTCACCTAAGAATATGCTTTGTCATAGTTGTTTCTTATTCAACATGATGTTTGTCTTCGCCTGATATTGACATTTGTTGTCACGCAATATCAACTTTCATACCATAGCAAAATTCGAGTCTGGTGCTACAACATCAGACTCGTCATCATGGATAGAAAATCACCAGCAAAGTTGCTGTTGCCATTCTCGAAGCTGGTGTTGATCAAAGATAAAGTTGGTGTTGCAAAACGGGCTTACCAATGGAAATATAGGAAAGTTAGTGCTGCAATGGCACATGCTGGTGGTGTAGTTGAAGCTGCAATGGCACCGGTTGATGTTGCAGTCGTAATGCCTGCAATTTGCATTCTCCACACATGCTCTGCTTATGTCTGGCGCCCGTTGGTACCTGCTAACAGACTTTATTGCCACCAGATGTTAACCTCTGTCGTCACCTGATGTTGACTCATGTCGTCACCTGATCTTAACCTCTGCCGTCACGTGATGTTAACCTCTGTTGTCAGCTGATGTTGACAGGTGTCGTAACCTGGTGTTAACATCTGTCATTACCTGGTGTTGACCTCTGTCGTCACCTGATCTTGACCTCTGTCGTCCCTGATGTTAACCTTTGCCGCCAATTAACATCAAACTCATCGTCAAGTAACGCTTACAGTATATTTCCTCAACACCAACGTGCATTACCGCACAAGCGAAGGAACATAGGTAGGGCAAGGGCCATGTCCCCTCCCCATATGCGCTGCTTTTCTCGGATCTTAGCCATTAATCTTACGGCATTGACTGGAAAGAATGCTCTAAAATCGGCTTTGGCCATCCGTTACGGACCGAGCCGCTCATTTAGCGTTCTGGGCCGGTTCTAAGCGTTAACCCGCCATAGGGAAATATACTTTTAATCGTGATGTAATCGGTGTAGCTACTAACTGACCAGGAAAACTAAAATTCGACGCCTGGTTCCAAGTAGAACCAAGCTTTCGCTATAAGATGCACTACTCCTTGTGGCCGTAGTGGCCGTACTTAAGAGGCCAATTTGCATGAAATATTTGCATGCAAGCGATTTTAACATTGGACATCCGTGAAAGTTACACGCAACCTGATCTTATTTAGTCCTCACCTTAGCGGTGTAATCATTTTAAAATTTCGACGCCAACTTTCAAGTGCAACAATATCTAAGGCAACTGCCAAAAATATCCGGGATGTCGTACTATTGTAACTTTAGAGGCCAAATTGCATTGCATTTGCAATTTGTTGCTGTAAATTGCCAAAATTCGACGCTATAGTTCAACCAATTAATCAGGTTTGTGGGCAGTTTGTGGGCAAATAGAAAGCCTGAAGCTTGTGCGAAAGCAGAAAGTCTGAAGCTTGTGAGCATACAGAAAGCCTGCAGTATGTCAGCAGCAAGAAAGCATGCAGCTTGCTGGCATGCAACAAGCTTTCAACTTGTGAGCAAATGGAAATCCTTTGGCTTGGGAGCAAGCAGAAAGCCTGCAGCTTGTGAGCATGCAGAAAGTCTGCAGCATGTGAGCATGTGGAAAGCCTGCAGTTTGTGAACATGCAGAAAGCCTGCAGTTTGTGAGCATACAGAAAGGCAGCAGCTTGCGAGCATGCCAGAAGCCTGTAGCATATAAGCATGCAGAAACCATGCATCTTTGTGAGCATGCAGCAAGCCTGCAGATTGCGAGCATGTGGAAATCCTGTGGCCTATGAGCAATCAGAAAATGTGCAATTGTAAGCATGTAGAAGTATACAGCATGTGAGCATGTGGAAAGCCTACAGTTTGTGAGCATGTGGACAGCCTGCAGTTTGTGAGCATGTGGAAAGGCTGCAATTTGTGAGCATGTGGAAACCCTGCAATTTGTGAGCATGCAGAAAGACTGCAATTTGTGAGCATCTGGAAAGCCTGCAGTTTGTGAGCATGTGGAAAGCCTGCAGTTTGTGAGCATGTGGAAAGCCTGCGGTTTGTGAGCATGTGGAAATACTGCAGTTTGTGAGCAATCAGCAAGCCTGCAATTGTGAGCATGCAGAAGTCTGCAGCATGTGAGCGTGTGGAAAGCCTGCAGCATGTGAGCATGTTGAAAGCCTGCGGTTTGTGAACATGCGGAAAGACTGTAGTTTGTGAGCATGTGAAAAGTCTGCAGTTTGTGAGCATGCAGAGTCTGCAGCTTGTGAGCATGTAGAAAGCCTGTGGCTTGTGAGCAAGTGGAATAGAAAACTTAAAACTCAGAAGGCCGCCATTCAAAAATGAAATGTGTTCTTCAAAAATTAAAAGCTTTACACTTATAAAAGTAAAAAGGTATGTACCTTCTCGTGACCAGACCTGAGCTTTGTAAAAATAAATAGGCCTATATGATTTCACAATAAAATAACACCTATTAAGCCTTCTCTCATACTATGCTGATTTGGTAATATGCATAATCATTTCAAGTTCGTCACAAACAAAGTCACGAGAAAATAGTTCTGGCCTCAGGATTGCTAAACACCTTACCTACCTCAGTCTTTTCCAGGAACATTTCCCATTCAAACTCGGTCTAGCATGCCTAACACCGAGAGCAAGTTAAAAGAATCCTCTGGCTACTTACGTCAATTCATAATATTCGCTATCTCCACACATCAATGAAGGAAGGACGCGCGGTACACGTACAATTAACAAAGGTTCAACATATGGCTCCAGCAGAAACGCACAACTACAGCAAATGTCGCACGCGCGCCAGAAATGTACAAGCCCGCCTGCAGGGACGGGCAGACGAAAACCCACACATTACCAATATATTCCACTCATGATCGCTCAGAAATCCACTAAAGTTTGAACTTGTTGACTTCTTGCGAGGTATGTACAGTACGGATTGAGGAAAATGAGACACTGAATGGAAGGCATGATAAATATTCGTGTAGTGTTTGGCTAGCTGCTCAAGAAATTACCTGATATAATAATAAATATATAATATCCAGCAAATGGTCCTTCAAACCATCGGTCCCTAACGCACACCCTTCATTGGCCGCTTCCACGCCCATAACAACAGCTCTGTACTGCCACCGTGTGGCGTCCACCTGTACCGTGTTCCTGAATATTTGCGCCAAGCCGCCGTGTGACGTCCACCTGTAGTGTGTTCCGGGATATTTGCGCCACTGCCACCGTGTGGCGTCCACCTGTAGTGTGTTCCTGGATATTTGCGCCAAGCCGCAGCCGCAGCCGCAGCCGCAGCCGCAGCCGCAGCCGCAGCCGCAGCCGCAGCCGCACACGCCGGCTGCGCTGCAACCACGTGCCGCCGTGTCCCCGGCTGTGGACCACGTGCCGCCGTGTCCCCGGCTGTGGACCACGTGCCGCCGTGTCCCCGGCTGTGGACCACGTGCCGCCGTGTCCCCGGCTGTGGACCACGTGCCGCCGTGTCCCCGGCTGTGGACCACGTGCCGCCGTGTCCCCGGCTGCGGACCACGTGCCGCCGTGTCCCCGGCTGTGGACCACGTGCCGCCGTGTCCCCGGCTGTGGACCACGTGCCGCCGTGTCCCCGGCTGTGGACCACATGCCGCCGTGTCCCCGGCTGTGGACCACGTGCCGCCGTGTCCCCGGCTGTGGACCACGTGCCGCCGTGTCCCCGGCTGTGGACCACGTGCCGCCGTGTCCCCGGCTGTGGGCCACATGCCGCCGTGTCCCCGGCTGTGGACCACGTGCCGCCGTGTCCCCGGCTGTGGACCACGTGCCGCCGTGTCCCCGGCTGTGGGCCACGTGCCGCCGTGTCCCCGGCTGTGGACCACGTGCCGCCGTGTCCCCGGCTGTGGACCACGTGCCGCCGTGTCCCCGGCTGTGGGCCACATGCCGCCGTGTCCCCGGCTGTGGACCACGTGCCGCCGTGTCCCCGGCTGTGGGCCCATGCCGCCGTGTCCCCGGCTGTGGACCACGTGCCGCCGTGTCCCCGGCTGTGGACCACGTGCCGCCGTGTCCCCGGCTGTGGGCCACGTGCCGCCGTGTCCCCGGCTGTGGACCACATGCCGCCGTGTCCCCGGCTGTGGACCACGTGCCGCCGTGTCCCCGGCTGTGGACCACGTGCCGCCGTGTCCTGGCTGTGGACCACTGCCGCCGTGTCCCCGGCTGTGGACCACGTGCCGCCGTGTCCCCGGCTGCGGACCACGTGCCGCCGTGTCCCCGGCTGTGGACCACGTGCCGCCGTGTCCCCGGCTGTGGACCACGTGCCGCCGTGTCCCCGGCTGTGGACCACGTGCCGCCGTGTCCCCGGCTGTGGACCACGTGCCGCCGTGTCCCCGGCTGTGGACCAACGTGCCGCCGTGTCCCCGGCTGTGGACCACTGCCGCCGTGTCCCCGGCTGCGGACCACGTGCCGCCGTGTCCCCGGCTGCGTGACCACGTGCCGCCGTGTCCCCGGCTGTGGACCACATGCCGCCGTGTCCCCGGCTGTGGACCACGTGCCGCCGTGTCCCCGGCTGCGGACCACGTGCCGCCGTGTCCCCGGCTGTGGACCACGTGCCGCCGTGTCCCCGGCTGCGGACCACGTGCCGCCGTGTCCCCGGCTGTGGACCACGTGCCGCCGTGTCCCCGGCTGTGGACCACATGCCGCCGTGTCCCCGGCTGTGGACCACGTGCCGCCGTGTCCCCGGCTGCGGACCACGTGCCGCCGTGTCCCCGGCTGTGGACCACGTGCCGCCGTGTCCCCGGCTGTGGACCACGTGCCGCCGTGTCCCCGGCTGTGGACCACGTGCCGCCGTGTCCCCGGCTGTGGACCACGTGCCGCCGTGTCCCCGGCTGTGGACCACGTGCCGCCGTGTCCCCGGCTGTGGACCAACGTGCCGCCGTGTCCCCGGCTGTGGACCACATGCCGCCGTGTCCCCGGCTGTGGACCACGTGCCGCCGTGTCCCCGGCTGTGGACCACGTGCCGCCGTGTCCCCGGCTGTGGACCACGTGCCGCCGTGTCCCCGGCTGTGGACCACGTGCCGCCGTGTCCCCGGCTGCGGACCACGTGCCGCCGTGTCCCCGGCTGCGGACCACGTGCCGCCGTGTCCCCGGCTGTGGACCACATGCCGCCGTGTCCCCGGCTGTGGACCACGTGCCGCCGTGTCCCCGGCTGTGGACCACATGCCGCCGTGTCCCCGGCTGTGGACCACGTGCCGCCGTGTCCCCGGCTGCGGACCACGTGCCGCCGTGTCCCCGGCTGTGGACCACGTGCCGCCGTGTCCCCGGCTGTGGACCACGTGCCGCCGTGTCCCCGGCTGCGGACCACGTGCCGCCGTGTCCCCGGCTGTGGACCACGTGCCGCCGTGTCCCCGGCTGCGGACCACGTGCCGCCGTGTCTCCGGCTGTGGACCACGTGCCGCCGTGTCCCCGGCTGTGGACCACGTGCCGCCGTGTCCCCGGCTGTGGACCACGTGCCGCCGTGTCCCCGGCTGCGGACCACGTGCCGCCGTGTCCCCGGCTGTGGACCACGTGCCGCCGTGTCCCCGGCTGTGGACCACGTGCCGCCGTGTCCCCGGCTGCGGACCACGTGCCGCCGTGTCCCCGTGACACGGCGGTGGTGGAATTGTTGAGCTGCACGATGGCGCCGCACTTGGTTCTGGAGCCGATCCAGATTTTCGACAGGAGAGGCTGTCGACAGGAGGGCTCATCCCTCCCGAGTACCGCGCCGCATATATGTATATATATACTTCTTTCAATTAATCCCGCACTTTTGTCACACTATCCATTTGTTAAAATTGCTATATACGCAAACAGCATCGTGCTTTGAACATCTCACCGTATACCACAAAACGTATTAGGTACAATACAACGCGCACTGAACGACATACAACAAAAGAACTTACAATTATCACCATACAGATCCATCCATCAAACTCATAATGCGCACTTTTCGGCTACAGAATAGGCACAGGCGCAACACCACCTGAGCTAGGAAACAATATTATGCCTTTTAGTCAATGAACGAAATGTTATTGAATAATGCTGGACATCAAGCTTATATTCAAACCACGATTATTAGACCATGAGAACAGAAACAAAATGCATCAATCTACTGCGGGGAAATCCGGCACACAATGGGAGGGGGCAGAAAGACAAACACTCATAACACCATGGAAACACATCAGACACATCAGACTATTTCCCCCACATGCAAGCACTCAACTCACATATGCAAACAACATTGGATACAACACAAACAGCACTCCACCGTATGCGTCCAAGATATTAACGTTGGGACATCATTAGCCAACGCACCCGACGAGGCGAACACATTATTTGTATGTATCATTTGTGTTTACTACAGACCACGGTGGCTGCTCCCGTGCCTGTCGAAATCAGTGAGATAAATAGGAATGAAGATATGATAGGATAGGCTGGGTGTTGAGGACTGGCTAAGGTAAGGATACTGTAGTTCGGGGCGTGCCAGTCAGCATCGGCACCTCGCTCTCAACAAACAGCAGGCAGAAGGATGCAGGGATAGGGAACAAGTAAACAAAAAAGTGAATGTAATGGAGATAAGGATGAGCTTGTGAGCTCGATATTCGTCTCGTGATGGGTGGTTCTTTGACTTCATGTAATTGAAGCGGAGAAAACGCTGCACATACGCATATATTGTGTGCACCACACTGCAGTATGTTGTTGGTTTGCCGATTGTGCAAATATTGATCACGGCTCATTTATCCTATGCTTTGTAGCTATTCATGCCGCGTGACCGTGATACCCTCGGACCTGTGGATTGCCTGGTAAGTAAGTGCATAATCTTCAGTTATGCGCTTGATATTTCGAGAGACTTTACTTGCGGTCTAGTTTCGCCATTTTCTCGTAAAAGGAGAACCTCATTAAAAATGTACACTGATTACTGTAAAACATCAACCTTCCCTCATGTTTAATGCTTCTTTTGTCAGCCTGTGCCCGGGCTGACTTCCACACTCCCTCCCACCCTCCACACCACGCTACTGCGGTTCCCGGGCTAACTCCCTCCCACCCTCCACACCATGATACTGCAGTGCCCGGGCTAACTCCCTCCCACCCTCCACACCACGCTACTGCAGTTCTCGGGCTAACTCCCTCCCACCCTCCACACCATGCTACTGCAGTTCCCGGGCTGACTCCCTCCCACCCTCCACACCACGCTACTGCAGTTCCCGGGCTAACTCCCCCCCCCACCCTCCACACCACGCTACTGCAGTTCTCGGGCTAACTCCCTCCCACCCTCCACACCACGCTACTGCAGTTCCCGGGCTAACTCCCTCCCACCCTCCACACCATACTACTGCAGTTCCCGGGCTGACTCCCTCCCACCCTCCACACCACGCTACTGCAGTTCTCGGGCTAACTCCCCCCACCCTCCACACCATACTACTGCAGTTCCCGGGCTGACTCCCTCCCACCCTCCACACCACGCTACTGCAGTTCTCGGGCTAACTCCCTCCCACCCTCCACACCATGCTACTGCAGTTCCCGGGCTAACTCCCTCCCACCCTCCACACCATACTACTGCAGTTCCCGGGCTAACTCCCTCCCACCCTCCACACCATACTACTGCAGTTCCCGGGCTGACTCCCTCCCACCCTCCACACCACGCTACTGCAGTTCTCGGGCTAACTCCCCCCCCCCACCCTCCACACCATACTACTGCAGTTCCCGGGCTGACTCCCTCCCACCCTCCACACCACGCTACTGCAGTTCTCGGGCTAACTCCCTCCCACCCTCCACACCATGCTACTGCAGTGTCCGGGCTAACTCCCTCCCACCCTCCACACCATGCTACTGCAGTGCCCGGGCTGCACCACTCCAACCGTTGCAACTCTTCAAGCCAATCTACTCTGCTCAACATCTTTGAGCTCATTCTGTTCCGGCTGGGTCTTCACTTCATGCCCGGTCTTTACAAATCCCGCTTCAAGTACTCCCCAACACTTCATCACAACAAGATCTGCCCGCTCTTCATAGCATCACCCGTCTACAAATACACGCTATCTTCATACACAACACATCTCCAGCCTACAACAGCACATCAACTCCACGCGCATTTTACGCCCCAGAAGCAGCCGCCATCCCCGCCAGGCGGCAGGCTGGCCAAACCTACATCATCACCCTCACCGTGCTTAAATCAGAACACGTCGCGCCCAAATGACACCGCTGGACAATGATTGATCGACCTGCCTAACAATATGAAATGTCTCTGGATGGTGGAAGCCCTGCGATCATGGCGATATACCACAAGAATGGCCACGATCTGTCAAGATCAATTTCAAATTCATCAACCATAATTCAAAACGTCGTGTACCTGCCATATTCCTGTGAAATATGTCTTATCTGCTACCAGAATTTCCCAAGCACTCGAGCCTGCTACACAGCGTGCGGCTGGGTAGCTTTTATCTTCGTCATCTGTCCATCTTGTGTGCAAGTGCACTCAGTGAACGCAGCAGAAGACATGGACGCTTCTACGTATTTTCATAATAGCTTGAAATATGAATGAGGAATATGAATATACATATGCCAATAAAATGCCAATAAAATGTGCCTCGCCTTCACGAATGCCGACCACTTATGACTTTCAACACATGCATGCTGCTTGATTGCAGAAGCACGTCTGTAATTAAAGCATTGATCAACTGGAGACTAACACCAGTGGATGGGGTATAGGACCACGTCTATGTTTAACTGCAGATGCTATTTCTGCTGGCTAGAAGCCAGATCTGATGCATTCCGAGTGACTAAGCCAGCCTGGAAACAGTTGCAAGACAAACAGCGATGAATAAACGACAAATCTCGTGGTGGTCAGAGTACAGCAGCCCACTGGGTCGGTCCGATCGTGCCGCCAACAACTTAACGCATATCCTTCCCAAGCTTGAATTGTTTGTTCACTTCCCGTACGGCGCTTTATAGGAGTTGGTGGGGCAGACGGTACTCAAAACCGTTTGCACGCTTTCCGTTTGCACGCTTGCCGTTTGCACGTTGTCCTGGCGGCGTATATCGCACCGCACGAGCGTGCTGCTTCATTCACGAGCAACTCCACAGGTACTTCGCGATGCCACGCCTTCCGTGTCGAGCGACATCGAAGAAAAGCGCCAGCAGATCCAGAACGACTGGCCGATAATAACGGACATTGCGTGTAAAGAAAATATACGACCTTCAATATACCAGGAGGTGCTGAGTTGACATCAAAAGTAACGATAAAGATTATACTTTATTACTCAACGTTCGGCCAGGGGCCATCGTCAGGAGTGATGAAGAAAGCTCAAGCTTAAAAATTGAAAAAAGCACGCGGGAAAAAAAGCGTGCAAAAAGACACGTGGAATGCAGAAAAGCCTCCTCAGTGGTGCAGACACTCACAGAAACTCCAAACCAGAAACAAACTATGTCAAGAAGGAATCCTCTGAGGAAGCCCGAGCCGATGGTCCATATACATATCGATGCATACACTGACGCACATATATAGACTTATATCCAATATAACGCGTAATACATACTATATACTCGTATAATTTATGTTTATGTAATTTTACGTGATATACCAAGACATCGTTTGCGTGTTTAGTTTGCGTCGTTTGCGTGCGTCGTTTGCGTCGTTTGCGTGGCAGCATTCCGATAAAGGAGGGAATAGATGCTGTGATTCGTCTAATCGAGGACAATCTGGATGATATTTGTCTTTTCGGGATTGGGGTACAGGACTGTGTGAAATTACTAACACATATTTTCAGCAATAACCTCATACGGTTCGGTAACTCCATGTACAAGCAGACAAAAGGAGTGGTTATGGGTAACCGATGTGCACCTCTGTTAGCGATTGCTTTTATGCACCGCCTTGAGTCGATCTTCTTAGCTTCGTATGATTTGAAACCAGCTCTCTACATGAGGTATATAGACGATATTTTTGGTGTTTGGACACATGGCTTGGCCTCTCTGCTCGACTTCTTTGCAGAAATTAACCAACAACATTCCAGCATCAAGTTTACCTTCGAACACACTGGTTCGATTCCTTTCCTTCGAACACATAGCAGTTCGATTCCTTTCCTTGATACGTTGTTTGTAGTTCAGGCTGATGGGAGCTACACCACCGAGCTGTACTTTAAACCAATGGCAGCCCCCATCATCTTGCACTATGATTCGGCCCACCCGATGGCCACTAAAAAGGCCGTTCTAGCATCCCAAATGAGGAGAGCAGCACGAGTCTCCTCCGATACTATTTCATGCGAGCGGAGCCTTGCGAAGATGACGACTCTTTTCCTGGAAAACGGATACCCAGCACATCGGGTACACTCCGCCGCTCGTGCTGTTCACCCTCACAACAGGAGTAGGATAGGTGGGCAACGTCGGCATCGAGCGGGTAGCAATCCCAACTATGTTTACATGAGACTTCCTTTTGTCGATGACCAACTATGTCGACAGGTAAACGCAGCCATCCGTTCGTCTCATCTAAACCATGTTAGGGTAGCCTGGACTAGCGGACCTACGCTGAAATCTTACATGGTCCGCTCAGCCCTGGAAATGCCGCCATGCCCTGCTGGTAGGAGAACGTGCCACACCTGTATCAACGGGCTCAAAGGTAGATGCACACGGAAAAACGTAGTTTACAAAATAACGTGCAATCGCTGTCTTGGAGCATTTTATGTCGGTGAAACGAAACGTAGTATCAGGGATAGGTACAATGAGCACTTGGGAGATGCCAGACTTCGGAGAGCATACACACCTTTAGGCGAACACATGATCGACAAACATTCTAACATGGAACACAGCGACACTAACACAAACTTCAAAGTATAAATTCTAGCAACAGCCAGGGACAACGCTGATCTGAAGGTCCTCGAATCTCTACATATACGTAATCTACGGCCGCAACTAAACAAGCAAACGACGTCTTGGTATATCACATACAATTACATAAACATAAATTATATATAGTATGTATTACGCGTTATATTGGATATATGTCTATATATGTGCGTGAGTGTATGCATCGATATGTATATGGACCATCGGCTCGGGCTTCCTCAGAAGATTCCTTCTTGACATAGTTTGTTTCTGGTTTGGAGTTTCTGTGTGTGTCTGCACCACTGAGGAGGCCTTTCTGCATTCCACGTGTCTTTTTGCACGCTTTTTTCCGCGTGCTTTTTTCAATTTTTAAGCTTGAGCTTTTTTCATCACTCCTGACGATGGCCCCTGGCCGAAACGTTGAGTAATAAAGTATAATCTTTATCGTTACTTTTGATGTCAACTCAGCATCTCCTGGTATATTGAAGGTCGTATATTTTCTTTACACGCAATGTCTAAAACCCAGGAGCATCTAAGAGCCATTCTTCGTTGTATTAGATAATAACGGAGACGCTTTGAGAGCGGCATGGGCCAAGCTCGCCGGCCACCGGTCCCGTTCGCACCACGGTTTTCCAGCAGGTCGAGCGCGGTGTAGCCATGTAGGTGTGGCAGTCAGCCATGTAGCCATGTCGAGCGCGGTGTGGCAGTCAGCCATGAAGGGACAGACCCAGAATTGTCTCCTCGCCCACTGAAATGACCGATCGAATGTCGGTCGGCGAGCGATGACATGCAATCAGCACTCGCCGGCAAACTGCTGCAGGCACCGCTTCGTTTTCACGGTCGCCGGCGCCCGGCTGCAGGCGCCGTTCTGTTTTCACGTATGGGCATCATCACAAAATGCGCTGCTGTCAAAGTGGCCATGGCGGTGCCGTCATCAGGTTTTTACACGCAGCAGGCGCAAACAGCCTCGCTGCTTTTTGTTCATTTACACGGGTGATTAACAGGTGGTTTTTGACACCGAATGTTGACGAGGGACTTCATCTCAAACAAAAAGGGCCATTAAATCACAGCTGGAGGCATCTTACAAGATTTATTCATTTGAGAGTTATGTCAGTTGTGCTAAAGAAGAACATGATGTGAAAAGCTTCCATAAGTATAGTTGTAGGCTATATGGTAAAATTGCCTCACGGTCATAGGCAACAAGTTCACCAAATTCTGGTTCGGAATAAATTCAGTAAAGGCGGCGGGTTGCTGCGCAGCGGGTTTGCGCGGTACGTGAAGAGTCGTCGCATGTCAGTCACCCACTAGACGTCCATAACATGGTCAGTGTTTCCCAGAGATGGAGATGGAGATGGAGATGGAGATGTCACTCTGTTGTGGCATCATGTTTTGGCGGGAAGTCAACCGAGGTTCTCCCAGCAAGCCATCTCGGGTCTAACCTCGCCTTCTTCAATTCTGCAACAAAAATGCACCTGTAGGCACTAAAACTGTCCAAACATGTGCCTCAACCCTCCATATTGTGCGCTGTGTGGCATGAAGCGTTGGCCAGACTGGAATTCATCATCGTCCGTGGCAGTGTAACAGACTCAGCAAACAGATGCCGGCCAACATCAACATGCATCAGCGTAGGCGTTTTTGGACATGGACGCACGGCAAGCAAACATTCACCTGTCCAGCTTGCGAAAAATAGCAGGACAGCATTTCGCTCTCAGACTGAACATTAGAAATGCTGATGGTTGAAAACCTAGCACCTGCTGAATAAACGACGTCTGTTCTCGAGCAATGGGTGGCACCAGGTATTAGTCCCAATACATTATCATGGTTTCAGTGCAGCTCAGAGCATGATATGGTTGGTGATCAATCAGCAATACCACGATTTCATCATATTAGAAGTGACAGGAGCATCAACATTGATACGGATTGTGAACAAATCGACTACATACCTTGGAATGCACTTCAATGAAATAAACGCCAGCAAATTGTCGAATTCAGAATGAGCTGTACTGGTGTCGATGCCACACCAGTACTGCCTGTTTGCAACCGATCAACTGGGCAAATATTTGCTTCTGTATTAGCCGACTAGGAGAAGACATCAAAGCGACGCCGCAGCAGAGCAGCCCGTTTGCTGAATACCCACCTGGTCATCAGCGGCCCCTTACAGCCAATCCAATCGGCGCGCGCATTGCCCTGACAAAGGACACAAGCTCCCAGTCATGCACAAAGCATGCGAGATTAAGTAGCTGGCTGTGGAAGTTGAGTCGGGCTAATTAATGGCCGGTCAACGGGAGCTTGCACTAGCCATGGTGCCTGTCCTCAATCGCAGTGTATGCCAGTTAAGCCCGGCGCGTGTACTAGCCATGGCGCCTGTACTAGCCATTGCGTCTGTACTAGCCATGGCGCCTGTACTAGCCATGGCGCCTGTACTAGCCATGGCGCCTGTACTAGCCATGGCGCCTGTACTAGCCATTGCGCCTGTACTAGCCATGGCGCCTGTACTAGCCATGGCGCCTGTACTAGCCATGGCGCCTGTACTAGCCATGGCGCCTGTACTAGCCATGGTGCCTGTACTAGCCATGGCGCCTGTACTAGCCATGGCGCCTGTACTAGCCATGGCGCCTGTACTAGCCATGGCGCCTGTACTAGCCATGGCGCCTGTACTCCATCGCAGTGCCTGCCAGTTCGGCCCGCCCACCTGGAGCTGCTGCGACACGCAGCTGTTCCAGCCCACTCGGCAGAAGAGACGGGCAGACACTGTCAGGGTCCAGGGTCACCATACCCAGCCTCCGGGACACCGTCGTTCCGGCATAGTCCGCCGCGGCTGTTCGTGACATTATCGTGACTGGGAGTTACCACACCCAGACTGGGGGTCACCATACCCAGCCTCCGGGACACCGTTGTCCCAGCCTAGTCCGCCGCGGCTGTTCGTGACATTATCGTGACTGGGAGTTACCACACCCAGACTGGGGGTCACCATACCCACTTCCCGAGGCAGCAGTGTCACTGGTGGCGGCGGGTCACTCACTCAGGTCGTCACGCGACCCGGCCGCTTCCCTGCAAAAACGTCGCACTGCGCTGCAATAGACGTGTTTTTGTCCTTTGGTGGCAATGGCGGTGTGTGTTGCCGCAGTGTGTGATGAAATAAATGAAGGCCAGGGAAACGGTCCAAGTACGGACTTGTGCTGAGCAGTGACTAGTGGGCCTATGCACTGGAAGTACACGTGACAGATAATACACCTGCCTGACTGGTGGGATCGAAATTGCCCAGCGTTCACCAGCAACGGCTCAGTGCGAGTGGCCAACAGTCCACGGTAGGGACACACCAAAAAAGCGGCTTGAGAGGCAGCAAAGGTATACAGTGAAAAATACACACAGTTTCTGAGGGGTCACGGTACATAATAAACACTGATACTTTTTTTTAAAGAACCCTCCCCCCCCCAACGCAATCTGCGAATTCAGCAGCCGGCCAGCTTGGTAGGCTTCACACAGTAAGTGCAGCAACACATTTTGTTCTCATTAACCCTAATCAGTGCATGCTAAGCAATCATGATTCTTACCAGGGAGAAGCGGCAGACCCAGCCCGGCCCGGAATATGGTCAACAAGTGAACCCATTCGTGGGGACGACACCTCCCCCCCCCCCCCCCCCCCCACCCCCCAAAGTGTGCAGGTGGGGAACGACCCGTGACATCGGACGCAACGGTCGGCCACGTTATCGAAGTCCAACGAATTGCGTGCCTCAGAGGCTATTGTGGACACAAGCCGCCGCTGCTAGTCATGTAGAGGCAAGGATGCTGAAACATGCACCGGTATTCATCACCAGCAACTCAATTTCTACCTCAACGAACTCACTTCAAGGAGGGAATTGCACCACGCGCCGCGTCACATTCGCAGGTCCACACTAACAACACTGCGTGGTACTTCCTCAGAACAGGCACGCGACACGCAGAATTGCACACACTATTTGCTGTCTTAAAACATGGGTACGCCAACTTCCCTTTGTCATTATCAGCAACAACCCGTGAAACCACAAATATGATGATCCGTGAATCCTGAAGGATTTGAAATCGAGATTTTACTTTGTAGGTAACAAGAATTGCTTGCGGTCCATAGTGTATATTTAGCTCATCTGGTGACAGTCTGAAGAGACGTTTTAGCCTTGACACCAAATGACTAGAACCAGTGAAAAGATGACGGGCTAGCATGACAGGGCAGCGCCAGGGATGAGCATTTGCGGGAAAAGATGAGCATACATATTCAACGAAGAGACGGAGAGATAGAGAAAGACAGAAAAAGACACAGACAGGTCTCCACCTCCCAGAATCCCTCAATTTTCCCTCTGACGAAACCACGTAAGTCTCGTTGTTCTTGTTCTGTGAGTGCGTCTACCGTAAGCCAGCTCGCCCATCATCAGTGTCCGGGTTCGCCACGAGATGGCAGCGCGCGTGTTGTGACAGGTGCGGTTCTGGCGTGCTTGTCCGTCGTCGAAGGCGCTTAGCTGCAGGCTCATTCATCAAAACCCGAGGTCAAAGTGAGGTCACAGTGCGACAGTGGGCCTGAGTGTGGCACGACAAGGTCACAGTGCGACAGTGGGCCTGAGCGTCGCACAACAAGGGTCACAGTGCGACAGTGTGCTTGAGTGTCGCACAACAAGGTCACAGCGCGACAGTGGACCTGAGTGTCGCACAACAAGGTCACAGTGCGACAGTGGGCCTGAGTGTCGCACAACAAGGTCACAGTGCGACAGTGGGCCTGAGTGTCGCACAACAAGGTCACAGTGCGACAGTGGGCCTGAGTGTCGCACAACAAGGTCACAGTGCGACAGTAGGCCTGAGTGTCGCACAAGCTGCGTCGCCGTGCTAAAACGGGATTTCCCCCTGCGGAGGGAGGGTGGGACTCGAAATAGGCGGCGTGTCTCAATTGGCAGGTTTGGCAGTATGCAGCGCTGCTTTATGGAGTCTAAGATACACACGGCGACCGGGTGACGACGAGCGCCTGTCGACGCCATTGTCGGCGCCAGTTTTGGCGCCATTGTCAGCACCAGTGTCGGCGCCATTGTCGGCGCCAGTTTTGGCGCCATTGTCATCGCCACTGTCGGTGCCATTGTCGGCGCATTGTCATCGCCACTGTCGGTGCCATTGTCGGCGCATTGTCATCGCCACTGTCGGTGCCATTGTCGGCGCTTTGTCGGTGCCATTGTCGGCGCATTGTCTCCGCCATTGTCATCGCCACTGTCGGTGCCATTGTCGGCGCATTGTCATCGCCACTGTCGGTGCCATTGTCATCGCCACTGTCGGTGCCATTGTCGGTGCCATTGTCATCGCCACTGTCGGTGCCATTGTCGGCGCATTGTCATCGCCACTGTCGGTGCCATTGTCGGCGCATTGTCATCGCCACTGTCGGTGCCACTGTCGGCGCATTGTCTCCGCCATTGTCATCGCCACTGTCGGTGTCATTGTCGGCGCATTGTCGGCGCTTTGTCGGCGCATTGTCGGCACCATGGCCAGCCGGTGGAGAGGTGACGGTGTCGAGTCGATGTCAATTGAGGCAGAGTCACAGTCCAGCACCGCTTTACTCACAAACCGGTCATCATATCAACGGGCACGTGTCAACGTCCTGCTGATCAAATACCCACAGGATGTAATTTTCTGATAATTACATAATTGCAGGCGTAACCAGGGGGACGGGATGGGGCGCTCCATGGTCAGTGTCTCTCCATCTCCAGCAAGTCGTGGGGGGCCCGGAGGGGGCCCGGTGCTTTTGGCCAAAAGTTATCAAAAATATTTTGATTAAAAATTTTCCCAATTCCCCGTGGCCCCCCGTTCCCTGGTCGTGGGCACCTGCGATTAAAAAGCGAATCCTTGACAACGCCAGCAACCTGCAGGGACTCCTTTGAACACTCTAGAGGGTCATTAACCTAACCTAACCTAACCTAACCTAAACAAGTTCTTGTGAAGATCCCATTTAGTACTTGCATATACATCACATATAGTATAGTATTTATATATATATATATATATATATATATATATATATATATATATATATATATATATATATATATATATATATATATATATATATATATAATTATTGGGAATGGCCCAGCAATGCTGGACTCTCTTGCAGAAAATGAGCAAGCGGACGCAATGAAAACATATTGGAGAGGCTTGCTGATAGGATCTCATGTCTCAATATGTATTTGCTCGAGGGGATTGGGTCCCTGCAGGAAGGTGACAATCGCCACCTATGCATGGGTGGGTTCCAATGATGAATTAGTAGTTAATCGCCTCCCCCCCCCTCACTCCAGAATAGCACTATACACAAGCTTGATTATGAACTTTTTCATGTTTTGGGCTGTTGAAAAAGCCCGTCAGCCTGGTAACGCCTTCATTACATAGCCGTTTCCACAATAAGCATATACGGCGAACAATGTTTCCGATGCTTAAAAGTGAAATAAGGTGAAATATATCGGCCCACACTCGCAAGCAATGGTGTGTTCTCACGTGGATATTGATTTTTTTTAGCTTCAACTTACCGATAATGGATCAATTTCGAGAGTAACCAGCTGGTTGCTCCCAGAAATGATCCACGGTGCAGAAGCTTGAGCTTCGAAGCATACTCAATATCTACGTAAAATAGTGTATTCCTCGTACATTTTGGCTTACATATTCACCACCGTATTTAGCTTCAAGAATACACGGAAGCAATTTATCTTCGCAATTACATTGATGTTTCCGATGTAGGCTTATTATAGTATGCCAACTGTACTCGAAATTACATGACGAGTAAATTACACTAAAATTACTGTAAGTAACACATGAATATATTCGTCGCGGAAAAACATATTCAGCTTACTGTATATTTCTCTTTCATGCGCTTCAAGTAACTTAAGGCTAAAGTTAGCACTTGAAATATTGAAACTCTGCCACTCAGAGAGCGCTTCGAACACTCCTTATAAAGCGAACAGCCAATGCACATGCAGGCTGGCTTTAGCGTACGGCCAGTCGAGATACGACTGTCCGAAACATGGCGCCAACTGAACCAGCGACGGTACGAGACGCAGCGTCGGTAATGTCACTGGTCACTGCATCATGTCTCGTGCCTACTGAACCAGCGACGGTGCGAGACGCAGCGTCGGTAATGTCACTGGTCACTGCATCATGTCTCGTGCCTACTGAACCAGCGACGGTGCGAGACGCAGCGTCGGTAATGTCACTGGTCACTGCATCATGTCTCGTGCCTACTGAACCAGCGACGGTGCGAGACGCAGCGTCGGTAATGTCACTGGTCACTGCATCATGTCTCGTGCCTACTGAACCAGCGACGGTGCGAGACGCAGCGTCGGTAATGTCACTGGTCACTGCATCATGTCTCGTGCCTACTGAACCAGCGACGGTGCGAGACGCAGCGTCGGTAGTGCCACTGGATCATGCCTAACCAGACCACGGCCCCGGGCGGAGATCGAATGGATGTGTGAAGCCGTTCCGAGCCGAAACGGATTATCGAGCCCATCGACGCACGCTCCAGCTCCAGAAAAATAGACCGTTCACCGCGGACGTCAATGTATGGGCGTGCGAGGCCATTCTGAGCCGAAGCGGATTATCCAACTTATCGGTCCGCGCCACACAAAAAGTCGACCATTTAAGCCCAGGGCCAGTTGGGTCAGGCTGGTCACTTGGGCAGTCGGATCTGGTGGGAGTAGTCGGTCTCTGTTGGAACTGGTGGGAGGAGTCGGTCTCTGTTGGAACTGGTGGGAGGAATCGGTACGTAACAGCAGCAGCCCGCTGCTGACGGAGGCCGCTCCGGCCGTCACGACACCAGCACGGCCAGTACCGGCACGCTGGCGTGCTCCAGACACTCGTATCGACGGTGACTCAGCCCGTCGCCGCCGACGCCGTCGTCACGTGTCTGTCAGGAGTGGCGGCGCCCGACGATACCGACGACCGTCGCCCAGAATAGCTGGCGGCGCGTCCGGCCGGAGCCCGGCCGGACAGTAACCCATGACGTTACCACTGCACTGGGGGGGGCTGGGGGAGGAATGGTGGAGGGTGGCGGCGACTCATGACGTTATGACTGCACTGGGGCGGGATGTGGTGGCGGCGGATGGGGAGGAATGGTGGGGTGGCGGCGACTAATGACGTTACCACTGCACTGGGAGGGATGTGGTGGCGGAGGGTGCGGAGGAATGGTGGGGTGGCGGCGACTCACGACGTTACCACTGCACTGGGAAGGACGTGGTGGCGGAGGGTGCGGACGAATGGTGGGGGTGGCGGCGACTCATGACGCTACTACTGCACTGGGGAGAGATGTGGTGGCGGCGGATGGGAGGAATGAGGTGGAGTGGCAGCGGCTCGTGACGAATAGGGTACACAGTGCATGTCTATAACGTCATCACAGGTGAGGGACGAGATCGAGGACGGCAACACTCGTAGCGTCATCATGGAGGGGGCGGGGCGACAGTGGCACGTGGTGCCGGTTCAATCCCGCACACACGCCGGTGCCGCTTCTATGACGTGGCGCCGACCGGCAGAGCTGATCAATGGTGTGACGTGGCAGCCCGAGGCCCGTCCGGCACACCGTACATCACAGCCGGGCGCCGCCACACTGAAGAGCTTCATTAGGTTTGAGTGGCGCCTCTGAAGGGGCCAGGCGGCGGCGGCGGCGTGGCCGGCCCAATGGATGCCGATTTGTCTGGCGCATTGTTATCCGGGTCCGACATAACCGGAGATAATGGCGCCGATTAGATCGGCCGCTTCGTGCGGCTAGAGGGCACCGACGCCGGTGCCGGCCGAGTTCTGCAGCTTGGCAGGGCCGCCGCCAGGTGTCAGTCGCGTGCCGCAGCTTGGCAGGGCCACCGCCAGGTGTCAGTCGCCGCGCTCGCCCCGGACCTGCCGCGGTTTGTGCTCAGCAGCTTAGTTTCCGCTGCGGTAATTGTCCCGAGCCCGCCAAGTATTTGCCGTGCCAGATCGGCAGCTTCACCGAGGCAAAGTAGCCAGCATCCGATAGTGACACACCCTCACCTTATCCAGAGGCCACTGCCTCTGCACTTTGCAGATAGTGAGGTAGCGAGCATCCGATAGTGGCACACCATCACCTTCTACAGAGCCTCTGCACTCCGCAAATAGTGAGGTAACGAGCATCCGATAGTGCCACACCCTCACCTTCTGGAGAGGCCACTGCATCTGCACTCTGTAAATAGTGAGGTGGCGAGTATCCGACAGTGGCACACCTTCACCTTCTCCAGAGCCTCTGCACTCTGCACATAGTGAGGTAGCGAGCATCCGATAGTGACGCATTCTGAATCAGGGTTGGTAAAACAGTCGGCTCCTGGATATTTGGCACCCAGAACATTATCCTCTCCAGAAGCATATTGTCTCATTTTTCTCATTTTGAGATTGAATGGTGCTATTTAGGAATCAACTGCTCTGTGACAAGTGCTCAACATTCATTGGAAAGTGAAAACTGAACTTCTGATGTTGCAGATTTGAAGAAAGGTGTCCTTTCCGAATTCGATTACCAAATTATTTTCCTTTCCACATCCAGAATTGACAAATCTAACCCTGCCCTCAACCTTGTCCAGAAGTCAGTGTCCCTGCACTCCGCAGTTCATGCTGTAAGGCCAGGCAGGAACAACTGCAGTCAATGATTAGCTTACCCCCATGCATTCAATCTGCCCTGTTCACGCGCTACCCTAGTTATAATCCTCTATGTAATGTTTCCTTAGTTTATTTTATCCCATAGTCTGAAAATGGCTAGAGCTATCCGAAAAAGCTTCAATCCAACCACGAAGTCAATGCACAGCAACACAGTGCGACCTACAGCAGACAGAGCGGAATTTCCGCCCAGCGTACAGCAGCGCATTGTGGGGCTGGGACGTAATGACCTGCGATGCCGAACCAAAGGTGGGAACCCCGACCGCTAACAACCACCACAACACCAGCAACAACACTTCACTGGCTAATCATGGGATGCGAAAATTTCCACGCTATTCTACTGGAACGAGGGTCTCTTTTGAGCCCACATGATTGCCTCGTTTTATCATGATCCTACACATGCTATTGAACTGCCACACCCGTCAGGTGCGACGGACAATGACAGATGGGGCGGGCCGTGACGAATCGTGATGATTCGCGACAGACCGTGACGGGCCGTGCCGAGCCACAGAAGCCAGTGAATGACTGTGACGGGCTGTGACGGGCGGCGGAGGGCCGTCCACGTGATGGCCGACGTCGTACTGTTGGCATGTGACGTCACGCCCAGTATGACATATGACAGGCTGGACGGATGCCGGTCGGCCGCGCACGTGATGGCCGACGTCGTACTGTTGGCGTGTGACGTCACGCCCAGTATGTAGGCTGGCTGAAGGGTAGGTCACCGCCAGGCGACGTGGGCACCCGGCACCCGACACCCGACAACCGGCATCCGACACCAGGCACTCGACGACAGACGCTCGACACTCGACACTCGACAGTAGACACTCGACATTCGACACTAGACACCCGACGCCCGACACCTGATACCCAGTACCTGCACCGATACCCGACACTCCACGACAGACTCTCGACCCTCGACCCTCGACACTCGACACCCGACACTCGACACCCGACACTCGACACTCGACACCCGACACCCGACACCCGACACCCGACACTCCACGACAGACGCTCGACACTTGACACCCGACACCCGAAACACGACGGCAGACGCTAGACACTCGACTTTCGATATTCGACGGCAGGCACTCGACACTCGACAGCAGACGTTCGACACTCGACACTCGTTACCTGACACTCGAAATTCGACAGCAGACGCCCGACACTCGACATTCGATATTCGACGGCGGACACCCAACACTCGACAGCAGACGTTCGACACACGACAGCAGACGTTCGACACTCGGCAGCGGCAGCAGACAGCAGACGCTCGCACTCGTCGCCGGACGGCAGCGGACAGCAGACTCTCGCACTCGTCACCGTACGGCAGCAGACAGCAGACTCTCGCGCACTCGTCACCGGACGGCAGCAGACAGCAGACTCTCGCACTCGTCACCGGACGGCAGCAGACAGCAGACTCTCGCACTCGTCACCGGACGGCAGCAGACAGCAGACTCTCGCACTCGTCGCCGGACGGCAGCGGACAGCAGACTCTCGCACTCGTCACCGGACGGCAGCAGACAGCAGACTCTCGCGCACTCGTCACCGGACGGCAGCAGACAGCAGACGCTCGCACTCGTCGCCGGACGGCAGCGGACAGCAGACTCTCGCACTCGTCACCGGACGGCAGCAGACAGCAGACTCTCGCACTCGTCACCGGACGGCAGCAGACAGCAGACGCTCGCACTCGTCACCGGACGGCAGCAGACAGCAGACGCTCGCACTCGTCGCCGGACGGCAGCAGACCAGACTCTCCCCCTCCCCCCCCGGAGCAGAACTCTCGCACTCGTCGCCGGACGGCAGCAGACAGCAGACCTCGCACTCGTCACCGGACGGCAGCAGACAGAGACTCTCGCACTCGTCACCGGACGGCAGCAGACAGCAGACTCTCGCACTCGTCGCCGGACGGCAGCAGAAAGCAGACTCTCGCACTCGTCACCGGACGGCAGCGGACAGCAGACTCTCGCACTCGTCGCCGGACGGCAGCAGAAAGCAGACTCTCGCACTCGTCACCGGACGGCAGCGGACAGCAGACTCTCGCACTCATCACCGGACGGCAGCAGACAGCAGACTCTCGCACTCGTCACCGGACGGCAGCAGAAAGCAGACTCTCGCACTCGTCGCCGGACGGCAGCGGACAGCAGACTCTCGCACTCGTCGCCGGACGGCAGCAGACAGCAGACTCTCGCACTCGTCACCGGACGGCAGCAGACAGCAGACTCTCGCACTCGTCACCGGACGGCAGCAGACAGCAGACTCTCGCACTCGTCGCCGGACGGCAGCGGACAGCAGACTCTCGCACTCGTCGCCGGACGGCAGCAGACAGCAGACTCTCGCACTCGTCACCGGACGGCAGCAGACAGCAGACTCTCGCACTCGTCGCCGGACGCTCGATGCCCCCATTTGGCACCAATTGTTTACCTTTTTAGATGTGATCAGCTCACGAGCAGTCCGTTTTTGCCACACTGTCAATTCATCACCAGAACATCATTTCCAAGTGGACTGAGATGATCAGCGATCACGCGAATGGCTGGAGTCGGTGACGTCACACCCGTGGCGTTGATGCAACAGTCGAAACCACAGGGGGCGTGGCTTCGGTGGAGTTTTTGCTCGGCATCCAAGTCATCCATCAATTGATCGATCAACGTTATTTGCCGCCGAGGATGTTTCAATCACGGGATATCGCACAGCAGCCTGGGGTGATGTCTCGGCGAGCGCACCCGGTGTAGGGCGAGCGCCTAAAGAGGAATCCGTATCCGGGAGAGGTGTTCTTCCACAAATGTCGGTGCCGCCAGAGATCCGGGGCATGGGCAGGGAATAAATCTGAGGCAGAAGACTGGGCAAGAAAGAGTTGGGACTGCAGGCTCGGCAAAGGTCCGTTTCTGGGCAGGAGGCCAGACTGAGATCAGAACTGGGGCTGGGCAGGTACACGGGGCAAGGGGCTGGGAAGGTGTCGGGGCAGGAGGCCGGGCAGAGATCAGAGCGGGGGATGGGCAGGCACACGGGGCAGGAAGTGGGAAGGTGTCGGGGCAGGAGGCCGGGCAGACGTCCGGAGCAGGAGACTGGGCAGAGGCTGACGTCAGTCTTAGGGAGGTGCGAGCAGAGTGTCTGGGCCGCCCGGACGCTGCGGCAGAAGTCCGGGGCAGAGACTGGCGGGGTCTTAGGGAGGTCAGGGCCGAGTATGTGGGCCGCCCGGACCCTGTGGCAGAGGTCCGGGGCAAGAGACTGGGCAGAAACTGGCGGGGGTCTTAGGGAGGTCAGGGCTGAGTATCTGGGCCGCCCGGACGCTGCGGCAGAGGTCCGGGGCAGAGACTGGCGGGGGTCTTAGGGAGATCCGGGCTGAGTATCTGGGCCGCCCGGACGCTGCGGCAGAGGTCCGGGGCAGAGACTGGCGGGGGTCTTAGGGAGATCCGGGCTGAGTATCTGGGCCGCCCGGACGCTGCGGCGGGCCAAACTGCGATGCTATCCGTCACACGCGCCCTCGTTCTCTTCCAGTGAGCCGGCCGCCCGGGCAGCTCGCGGAACAATAGCCTCTCCGACTGCTGGGACAGCCTGTGTAGTCACGAGCCAATCCTGAGCTTGGCTACGTCACGTCACGACATCCACCCCTGTCGGCAGTGTACCACCGACCGACCACAGGCCCCGAGCGTGGCTCCGTGACGTCACGACATCCACCCCTGTCGGCAGTGTACCACCGACCGACCACAGGCTCCGAACGTGGCTCCGTGACGTCACGACATCCACCCCTGTCGGCAGTGTACCACCGACCGACCACAGGCTCCGAACGTGGCTCCGCGACGTCACGACATCCACCCCTGTCGGCAGTGTACCACCGACCGACCACAGGCTCCGAACGTGGCTCCGTGACGTCACGACATCCACCCCTGTCGGCATTATACCACCTTAATTCTTTATTCATGCCTGCTAATAATGCTTCAGAGTCGGCATGGCCAATCAAGCAACAGGTGGTCTACCAGTTCTTCGAGAACGCATCAGTTCGCGAAAACAAAGAAAGGAAGAGAAACGAAAATAGTAATAGATTGCGCAAAGTAAGAGAGACCGAAGACCCCTGGGTGGCAAAAAAACGTGAAGCATATCACGCCTTACTCCACCTGACATGTTTAACACATAATTACCCAAACCTTACGGTAGGGATGCTTAGAAACTACAAATCCTGAGCATAACTACTACGCATATGACACTCAGATTCGCCGAGAGCACGTTGCTTCCCTTGTGGTACTTTTGATGACTATTACGCCAGAAGGTACGTAAAAGAGCAATAAGCATTTCCACCAGTGATAATCCCTAGATATAAATTGCTAGCTGAAGTTGTAAGTCAGTATATTTCAGCAGTCATTACCAAACCTATTCATAGCACAAGGTGGATGCGGTTGCCTTGCGTACAACCACCTCGCTGCCGCAAATGCAAAAAAAATATCCCAGGCGGCATGAGAATGTTCTATCTCCAGTGAATGTTTATCCTTATTCAGATGCGCAAGATCCACATCGTTCGCTTCACACCCGTTTGAAAGATCAAAATCGTTCGCTCCAATACCCGTTTGAAGCTGCCACGAAATGATTTCCTACCCTGGAGCTCAGCAAAGAAATTGCGTATTTTTGCATCACTTATGACGTGTTTTCATGAACTGTGACGTCATACGTCACATAGATAAGGTCAACAACGCAGTTTCATGGCAAGAAAGACAAGCGCAATCGATCAGGGCTTGACTTTTCTGATCTGACTATTGTCTCCAGAGATACGAGGATGGGCCAAATCGACCCCACCCCAGGTGGTCGCGTGGTGTAACCCAGGCGATGCTAAGTCAAATAACGTCCCTGTCCCGGGAGGCAGACAATTTTTATCCAGCAGCTCGCCCATCAAATTACTAACATCTCCTCCAGCACTCGAAATGACACCGAACACCGAACACTATTTTGAGCACGGACTAGACCACCACTATGTCGACGAATGTGCCCACCTCCTCACCAACTATCATAGCCACCAGCCCAGAAACGACCCGGATCACTAACGACCCCACCCACTAACAACCCCGTCATCCCACCACCCCCTTCCCCAGCAGGCACGACCCTGCCCCAAGGTCGTGGCCCGGCCACCACTGGGATCGGACTGTGACCGGAATGATCGGCGATAATCTCCGGCGGCGCGCACATGCACTCGCCACGTCCGCCACGTTCGGCACGAGCGCGCCGACCGCCGCCATCTGATGGGTGGCCTATGGACGAGAACGGGGCCAGCCGTGCACGGATTCAGCACGGCTCGGCAGAGGCCTCCCACAACAATGGCGCGCCGCGGCCGGGCGCCGGGCCCGGCTCCAGTTCGGCGGTGCCGACGGATGTGGCGCTGGGCCTGGCTCCAGCTCGGCGGTGCCGACAGATGTAGCACCGGGCCCGGCTCGGCGGTGCCGGCAGATGTGGCGCCCCGCTCCAGCTCGGCGGTGCCGACGGATGTGGCGCTGGGCCTGGCTCCAGCTCGGCGGTGCCGACAGATGTGGCGCCGGGCCCCGCTCCAGCTCAGCAGTGCCGACGGATGTGGCGCTGGGCCCGGCTCCAGTTCGGCGGTGCCGGCAGATGTGGCGCCCCGCTCCAGCTCGGCGGTGCCGACGGATGTGGCGCCGGGCCCGGCTCGGCGGTGCCGACAGACGTGGCACCGGGCCCCGCTCCAGCTCAGCAGTGCCGACGGATGTGGCGCTGGGCCTGGCTCCAGCTCGGCGGTGCCGACAGATGTAGCACCGGGCCCGGCTCGGCGGTGCCGACAGACGTGGCACCGGGCCTGGCTCCAGCTCAGCAGTGCCGACAGATGTGGCGCTGGGCCTGGCTCCAGCTCGGCGGTGCCGACAGATGTGGCGCCAGGCCCGGCTCGGCGGTGCCGACGGATGTGGCGTCGAGGCGCTGCCACCCGAGCTCGGCTGACTGCCGGCGGCCGGCCACCTCACCGCTCCGTGACGTCAGCCGTAAATGTCAGCCTGGCGATCCAGCTGGGCCCATATCTAGACTCGTGGCCCCGATCAGTTCGCAAGCGACACGCTTCAAGTCCTGCTGAAGCGGCGACGTCACACGCTGCGTAAACGATGCATGGAAGAAGAGAGCCACGAGGAGAAAGAACAGGACAAAGAAGAAAATAATCATGAGGACGAAAAAAGAGAGGGGAAAAAGAAAAGAAACACGAAGCAGAATATACTGATGCGACACGTGGATACCTGACCTACAGTACTGACCTACGTGGATAACTGAGCTTAGTACCTGCAACTGCATCACTAGTTTGAAGAGACGCAATTTGAAACAGCATACATCGAATATAAAATGTCAGCGGCCACGTAATGTAGTCTATTCAGACTGAATCTCTTCCCGCAATGCTTGTGCACGGGGACCGAAAGTTCGGCATCTATTGAAACTAACCACAAAAGTCTCGCCCCAATTCCTGAAAAAAAACGAGACAGTGTGTTTATTATTAACCAGCCCGCGACTCATCTGCACGTCAGCAATAGTCACGCCACCATTACCACCGGCTGTCGGTCGGTGTTTTCTGGACTTCGTGCGCCTGCCGTTTCTGTACTTTTCTACCATGTGGCATCCGTTCAGGTCTACCATCATCGATTCCTCACTTTGGAAAATCAGAAATAATATCAACTAATGCATGTCTTCTGTTGTGTGGAACCAGTTTCCGTTGTGTTCATATTCCTGCGCAGGCCGAGCCAATGATATGGCACTGCCACCGTATTGACCAAGGGTGTGGTTTTATGGAAATGATTGGGATGGCTCAAATGTTCGAAGGTGTATGGTGCTATGCATCTGGACGGGAACCTGCAAAACAGCACAGAGCACGTTAGCACGAAAAATAGTATGTCTTGATGGTATTTAAGGGAATTATTTGACCGCGGAAAATCCCGAATGCGCAAAGTGTGAATGCTATTACGGTATCAAAAGGTCAGCACTATCAGAAAGATCCTGTTCTTTATGCTTCACACTTCCGAACATGTCTCTTCATGCGCATACGATAATCTGACCTTGTTGGCTGAACTCTGACTACACCACTTCCTCGCTAAATTCAACGGCGACACAACCGTGCGGAATGTGGCGGACGTGTCCCACACATTTATTTTCCTGTGTGGATCGTCTGCCACAATCGAGGAAGACGGCTCCTCTCCGACCTTAGACGGACCCTACTGACGTACCCGGGGGCAGATGAGGAGACTGACGGCACGCGATGCGACGTGTCACAACAGGACGACAGCTCAATGATTCCCGCCAGGCGGAGTAGACACAAGCCCACTCCGCCCGCCTATCTCATTTTTCTCTCCTGTTTTCTTGTCGTGATCCAAGTCACGGAGGGGCGGTTAGTAACACAACCTACCGCCACGGCTGGGTGGATCGGCCGATATCAATGCAATAAAGTTATAGAACTAAGAGACATATCGCACCACCCGCCCGACGAAGAGAGTAGGCTTTAACATGGTAGCAATTCATTATTTTTGTTGAACTACATCGTTTTCAAGATAAAGCACACGTTAGCATTATCGTCAACATTATTCCGCAAAGTCGCCAAGTAATGATTGTAAAACACAGCAATTAAAACGTGAATAACCAAGAGGGTCTATATGCATGTGCACTGTGCAGAAGACACATAAGCAAGAAAATAATGACCGTTAATCATCTCTGGACATGCTTACAATGCGCACTGTTGCTCTAATGGTTTATATTGTGTTCTTCCAAACCGCTGGAATGGATCAAATCCTTATTAGGGTGGCTCAGAAGAAAGCTGGTGTGGCTGGGACCATCTCAAAAGTACACAAAACGACACCCCTGCCTGACACACGGACACGTGACGGCTTGACACTGAGCATGACACATCGACACGGCTCGACACGGCACGAGCGTGACACATCGACACGGCTCCACGAAACTCACGCCGGTCACGCCATGCCATGGCACGTTGACAATTCGGTCAATGCCGAGGAGCAGTGTTCAGGTCGGTAGTGAAGGGGATCGGTTTGCTGTCGATCTTATCAATGCAAATTGACAAGAGTAGCGAATTGGCGTTGCTCGAGGATGGCAGTGCAGCCATTGACGATGACGTCACTGGTCGTGATGCCTGCCGTGACTACTGTAGCGGATCTAGGGGAGGTATCATGGCCTATTCTCCAAAAAGGCCGATCTTTTCCGAACTTGGCACTAAAATGGTATTTTCTAGACATCTAAAAACATTTCAAATTTAAGCGGACCCACCGAATGTTAACTGTTCTAGTCTAAAAGTTTTCGAAATACGAGATAACAATTGGTCCTCCCAACCACTCGAAAACCACGATAGGGAGCAGAGGCGGACATTCCTACGCCTCTTGCGGACATGCGCCTCTTGCGGTTGAGTAGTCAGCACAGCCGGATCCGTTGACAAAACCGTAGTGTATTTTTCAAGCCAAACATCCCAAATGTTTTCCAAGAACTCAGATTACTAGCATATCAGCTGGGAAACCTCAGTAAAGAGGAAAGAAGCAAACAAATCGTATTTTTGTGCAAGGACGAAGCTGCAAAATATGGAGTTTTGCAAGTGCCGTCGACTCCCGATATCCAGTGACGGATCCAGAGGGGTGGGATGCTTGATAATACCAAGAGTACTATTGTATTTCTTCTTTTACTTGCTCTCCCTAATAGCCACATCTCCATTGGGTCTCTTCCCTAACGATTCGTCTGGATCTGCCACTGGCTATGACGTGTGGCATGCGACACAAGACATCACCAGTGTGCCCACCAGCCCAGACGGCATTATGATGGTGACATCTCCTGTGACGAGTGGTATGCGACACAAGACATCACCAGTGTGCCCACCAGCCCAGACGGCATTATGATGGTGACATCTCCTGTGACGAGTGGTATGCGACACAAGACATCACCAGTGTGCCCACCAGCCCAGACGGCATTATGATGGTGACATCTCCTGTGACGAGTGGTATGCGACACAGGACATCACCAGTGTGCCCACCAGCCCAGACGGCATTATGATGGTGACATCTCCTGTGACGAGTGGTATGCGACACAGGACATCACCAGTGTGCCCACCAGCCCAGACGGCATTATGATGGTGACATCTCCTGTGACGAGTGGTATGCGACACAGGACATCACCAGTGTGCCCACCAGCCCAGACGGCATTATGATGGTGACATCTCCTGTGACGAGTGGTATGCGACAGGATCATCAGAAACGTGTGCCCACCAGCCCAGACGGCATTATGATGTGACATCTCCTTTGAAAGGGGGATATAAAAAAAGACATCACCAGTGTGCCCACCAGCCCAGACGGCATTATGATGGTGACATCTCCTGTGACGAGTGGTATGCGACACAAGACATCACCAGTGTGCCCACCAGCCCAGACGGCATTATGATGGTGACATCTCCTGTGACGAGTGGTATGCGACACAGGACATCACCAGTGTGCCCACCAGCCCAGACGGCATTATGATGGTGACATCTCCTGTGACGAGTGGTATGCGACACAGGACATCACCAGTGTGCCCACCAGCCCAGACGGCATTATGATGGTGACATCTCCTGTGACGAGTGGTATGCGACACAAGACATCACCAGTGTGCCCACCAGCCCAGACGGCATTATGATGGTGACATCTCCTGTGACGAGTGGTATGCGACACAAGACATCACCAGTGTGCCCACCAGCCCAGACGGCATTATGATGGTTTTTTGACATCTCCTGTGACGAGTGGTATGCGACACAGGACATCACCAGTGTGCCCACCAGCCCAGACGGCATTATGATGGTGACATCTCCTGTGACGAGTGGTATGCGACACAGGACATCACCAGTGTGCCCACCAGCCCAGACGGCATTATGATGGTGACATCTCCTGTGACGAGTGGTATGCGACACAGGACATCACCAGTGTGCCCACCAGCCCAGACGGCATTATGATGGTGACATCTCCTGTGACGAGTGGTATGCGACACAAGACATCACCAGTGTGCCCACCAGCCCAGACGGCATTATGATGGTGACATCTCCTGTGACGAGTGGTATGCGACACAAGACATCACCAGTGTGCCCACCAGCCCAGACGGCATTATGATGGTGACATCTCCTGTGACGAGTGGTATGCGACACAAGACATCACCAGTGTGCCCACCAGCCCAGACGGCATTATGATGGTGACATCTCCTGTGACGAGTGGTATGCGACACAGGACATCACCAGTGTGCCCACCAGCCCAGACGGCATTATGATGGTGACATCTCCTGTGACGAGTGGTATGCGACACAGGACATCACCAGTGTGCCCACCAGCCCAGACGGCATTATGATGGTGACATCTCCTGTGACGAGTGGTATGCGACACAGGACATCACCAGTGTGCCCACCAGCCCAGACGGCATTATGATGGTGACATCTCCTGTGACGAGTGGTATGCGACACAAGACATCACCAGTGTGCCCACCAGCCCAGACGGCATTATGATGGTGACATCTCCTGTGACGAGTGGTATGCGACACAGGACATCACCAGTGTGCCCACCAGCCCAGACGGCATTATGATGGTGACATCTCCTGTGACGAGTGGTATGCGACACAAGACATCACCAGTGTGCCCACCAGCCCAGACGGCATTATGATGGTGACATCTCCTGTGACGAGTGGTATGCGACACAGGACATCACCAGTGTGCCCACCAGCCCAGACGGCATTATGATGGTGACATCTCCTGTGACGAGTGGTATGCGACACAAGACATCACCAGTGTGCCCACCAGCCCAGACGGCATTATGATGGTGACATCTCCTGTGACGAGTGGTATGCGACACAAGACATCACCAGTGTGCCCACCAGCCCAGACGGCATTATGATGGTGACATCTCCTGTGACGAGTGGTATGCGACACAGGACATCACCAGTGTGCCCACCAGCCCAGACGGCATTATGATGGTGACATCTCCTGTGACGAGTGGTATGCGACACAAGACATCACCAGTGTGCCCACCAGCCCAGACGGCATTATGATGGTGACATCTCCTGTGACGAGTGGTATGCGACACAAGACATCACCAGTGTGCCCACCAGCCCAGATGGAATTGTGATGGTGACATCTGCTGTGACGCGTGGTGTGCGACACAGGACATCACCAGTGTGCCCACCAGCCCAGATGGAATTGTGATGGTGACATCTGCTGTGACGCGTGGTGTGCGACACAGGACATCACCAGTGTGCCCACCAGCCCAGATGGAATTGTGATGGTGACATCTGCTGTGACACGTGGTGTGCGACACAGGACATCACCAGTGTGCCCACCAGCCCAGATGGAATTGTACTGGCGACATCTGCTGTGACACGTGGTGTGCGACACAGGACATCACCAGTGTGCCCACCAGCCCAGATGGAATTGTGATGGTGACATCTGTTGCGACGCGTGGCTTGCGACACAAGAATCACTAGTGTGCCCACCAGCCCAGACGGCATTGTCCGGCCTCACATTCCACGGCGGCTATAGACCGGTCGGTACGGGCGCAACGGTGCCCTGGGCGACGCCGTCGTCGGTGACACGGAATGCGACCTTGATGTGACACGGCCGGCGACCTTGTCACGTTGTCTGGGTCATGAGGTCAGAGGGTATGTCGTCGGACCGTCGACACGGCCGCCGCACCCAATATGGTCGGCTGGCTCGGAGTCGGCATCGCTGGCATACATCACAAGCACTGTGAGAGTGCCCAAGTCCTGTCGATCCCAGGGCTGTACAGTGCACAGTGCGGTCTCCCCGGCCTCTCGGGGGCTTGGCAGGGATTACAGCCGGGTAACTATATTTCCCGGCGTCGCGTCGTTCGGCTTGAAACGCAGCTATCGTCAGGTAAAAGAAGAACCAAAGAAAACCAAAGAAGATGGTTAGTTCATAATAGTATTTCGAGAAAGCTTCCAAGGAATTTCACACTCAGTGATAACATTGAGCGCGTTTTGCTACAGTTTATTTATTTACTATTGTTGTCCAGTATCATCCCAGAATACACCAGGCTATTTCAGGTCGACAGAGCAGGCTGGCGGCAACAGCCGTGGGCAGAACAGTGCTGGCGTGACCTGACATCGTCAGGCAGCACTCTCACCTCAGGGATCAATGAACGTTATACGTCGACATTC
Organism: Ashinkailepas kermadecensis; assembly: GCA_034440615.1. Lineage (NCBI taxonomy): Eukaryota > Metazoa > Arthropoda > Thecostraca > Neolepadidae > Ashinkailepas > Ashinkailepas kermadecensis. Next base: position 184,311 of record JAOTOM010004164.1, read on the forward strand.
CGTGACCTTCTGCTTCTGAAAATCGGTCACTGCAGATCGAATACGCTCACTGCAAAGTCCAAACGGTCAAGCATTTCTTAGGTCACGTGCTTACCTTGAGGTCCAGGTGTGCGATCTGCTTCGAGTGCATGTGCTCCAGCCCCTGCAGTATCTGCTTGATGAAGAAGGACGCCTCCGCTTCGCTGAGACGCTCCTTGTCCGTGATGAATTCGAACAGTTCGCCTCCGCGCACCCTGCAACAGCGGAAGCCATAGGTCCGGTCAGCTCAGTGCCGAGGTCACGGCCTGATCGGAGGTCACGGCAGCGTGCCACCGTCCTAGAGGTGCCACCTGGCAGCGCGGTAGCGGCGGCAGTAGCAACGGCGGTGGCGGCGCGGAGCAGCGATTAATTGGTGCGGCTCCTGCACGTGATTAGTGGCACCGCTAATCGGTTCGGGCTGGTCGACTGCACCCGGCGTCGTAGTGCTGGGAAAACGCAGCACTCGGCGCCGTAGTGCTGGGAAAACGCAGCACTCGGCGTCGTAGTACTGGGAAAACGCAGCACCCGGCGTCGTAGTGCTGGGAAAACGCAGCACTCGGCGTCGTAGTGCTGGGAAAACGCAGCACTCGGCGTCGTAGTGCTGGGAAAACGCAGCACTCGGCGTCGTAGTGCTGGGAAAACGCAGCACCCGGCGTCGTAGTGCTGGGAAAACGCAGCACTCGGCGTCGTAGTGCCGGGATAGCGCAGCACCCGGCGTCGTAGTGCTGGTAAAACGCAGCACCCGGCGTCGTAGTGCTGGGAAAACGCAGCACTCGGCGTCGTAGTGCTGGGAAAACGCAGCACCCGGCGTCGTAGTGCTGGGAAAACGCAGCACTCGGCGTCGTAGTGCCGGGTGTAGTGCTGGGAAAAGCACTCGGCGTCGTAGTGCTGGGAAAACGCAGCACCTCGGCGTCGTAGTGCTGTGGGAAAACGCAGCACTCGGGTTGGTGAAAACGCAGCACCCGGCGTCGTAGTGCTGGGAAAACGCAGCACTCGGCGTCGTAGTACTGGGAAAACGCAGCACCCGGCGTCGTAGTGCTGGGAAAACGCAGCACTCGGCGTCGTAGTGCTGGGAAAACGCAGCACTCGGCGTCGTAGTGCTGGGAAAACGCAGCACCCGGCGTCGTAGTGCTGGGAAAACGCAGCACTCGGCGTCGTAGTGCTGGGAAAACGCAGCACTCGGCGTCGTAGTGCCGGGATAGCGCAGTACCCGGCGTCGTAGTGCTGGTAAAACGCAGCACCCGGCGTCGTAGTGCTGGGAAAACGCAGCACTCAGCGTCGTAGTGCTGGGAAACGCAGCACTCGGCGTCGTAGTGCTGGGAAAACGCAGCACCCGGCGTCGTAGTGCTGGGAAAGCGCAGCACCCGACCAACCAACGGACCTGGCGGAGCGGGGTCATACCGGGACACCAGCAGTGGGTAGAGACCGGACCGGGAATGGGCAGAAATCGGACCGGGAGTGGACAAGGACCGGACCGGGAGTGGACAAGGACCGGACCGGGAGTGGGCAGGGAGCTGACCGGGAGTGGACGTGTACTAAATTTGTAGCTAGGCCGATCACTGCATTCAATCCTATCCACTCAGGTGTCACTGTCAATAAACGGCTCGGCTCCTAAAAATATGTTCCATTATTATAGCTTTGCAAACTGTAAATCCAACCCTCCTCCCAGCTCCTTGAGGTCTCAAAAAAGGTCCGGTGGCACATTAGAATCCAGAGGGAACCATCACATCCATGCCACAATTGGATGAGTATGTGTGCTGATCCTCCCCCACACCGTGCAGCCAGGTACACCGTTACACGGCCTCGAACTGAGCAGCTCCCGTGCTCGCCCCGCTAGTTTTGCTGCGTAGCAGTTTAGCGCGAGGAGAGTTCGTGTCCAGGTCGCGTGATTGCGGCGCAAAAGCAACACAACAACAGCAGCCACTGCGCGTGCGCCTTCCGCAGTGTAGCACCACAGTTCGAGGTCCTTCGGTCGGCTCAGCGAGCACGTGGGGTCCTGCCGAGACACTAGTTAGCTGGTATTCCGGCCAGCTGAGTTAAAGAGCACCGGACGCTGAAGGTCAAGCATTAGCCGACATTCCCGACTGGCTGCCGGCGGCGGCTGTTGCGGCTGTGGCGGCTGTGGCGGCTGTGGCGGCTGTGGCGACTGTGGCGACTGTGGCGACTGTGGCGACTGCAGCAGATGGTAGCAGCGCCGGTGGAGCTAGCTACCCAGGCAATAGGCCGCAGGCGGTGGTTCCGGGTCAGCACCACGGAGACAGACAAGTCAGCTGCACGGGACTGACAGGCCAGCTCCACCGCCACCGACGAGTCAGCTCCACCGCCAGCGACAGGCACTCATGGCGCGGCACGCGTGACGGCTCCAGCGGCCAGTGCCGGTGCAGGCGGTGTTGCGGGGCGGCCGTGGCGAAGGACGTCCAGAGGTCGTCAGCAGCACGGCAGCGCTGGTCGGGCAGCCGGCCACCAGTGGCCGTGGTGACCTGACGAGTGACCTTGGGTCGTGTCGCCGGCCCGCTGCGCCTCGCCGCCACACGCAGCAGTCGGGCGGCGTATGCGCACGCCGGGCATCGACACGGCCGGCGCGTCAAGCACGCGTGAGAGCGCAATGTCGCCCACATGCGGCGACTCTCAGACAGCGGCTAGCCGCCCGCAATGGCCCACCCCATAGTGGCGAACACGCCCGCCTCTATCTGTCCTGGGGTCTCGAGACTCCTACTCGGAGGCATCAGAACGGCGACCGGGACTCGCAAACTCCGCTTCTGCGACTCGCAGGAACGGCGCCACGCCCTGCGTCGCGCACAGCACCAATCAACTTCAACGGGCATGCGGTTTTCCAGAGTGGTGATGAGGCGCATTTGCCCGTTCTCCGCGAAGTACGCTGCTCGCCGATTCCGATGCGCCGGGCAGCCTCCCCGGACTGAAGTGTGAAATCAAAATATACCGGTCATTAGTCACCGGCTTCTGGTGGCCATTTATCAGCCGGCGGCGGCGGCGGCCGTGCCAGGGATGTGCTCCCACCGCGGTACGGCCGTGCCAGGGATGTGCTCCCACCGCGGCACGGCCGTGCCAGGGATGAGCTCCCACTGCGGCAGCCGTGCCAGGGATGAGCTCCCACTGCGGCGGTCGTGCTAGAAATATGCTCCTACCACGGTGGCTGTGTCAGGGATGTGCTCCCACCACGGCACGGCCGTGCCAGGGACGAGCTCCCACCACGGCGGCCGTGCCAGGGATGAGCTCTCACCGCGGTGCGGCCTTTTTGAAGATCCCGCCAGTCACGACGCTGTGCCATTACATTACGATACATTAGGCGCGTGATGTACGTAACTACGTGATGCACCTGCAGCCACACCAGTTGCAAGTGGAGACATGAAGCGAAGCGGGACGCTGTTGCGTGCTCCGACCAAGGTGCCGGTTGTTTACTTAAACAGCTGTGTCTATTGGCAGTGCACAGTGCCTGGCACTGTTCACATGGAGCAAACTGCCTGCGTGGACCATTTTCATTTGTCTTGGCTGAGGACGAAGCTGGTGGCTACATCATGAAATATGATGGAGCATCAAATGCCCCCTCTCCCATGGCGTGCGCCAAGATCGCTGTGGCACAGATTTCCGGCAAGACCGAATTAAGGGACCATAAATATATACCGTGGGGAAACGGGACAACGGCGGAAACCAGCTCCAGGTTTTCACTTCAACGAGTGAAATGCTTCGTATGCTGGTATTATTAAGATGACGTGTAGCTTGCTTATGAGCAGCACATGCAAATATTTACAACATGACATGACAGACATTAGGTGTATATATCATAGAACAACCGACCTCATCAAGCCAAGGGTAAGAAGGTCAGACGAATGATAAGAAACCATTTTTGTTACACGAAAATATGAGGCATGATCTTTCGAATAATTGGTCTACCTGGGTTACTCTGCTGGGAATGAGACAGCTTGATCTTGGTTCAAATGCTATTTTGACTCATGTTTTAGGATGTGTTGCTGAGGAATCATGAAATATTACAACTACGTCAACTAATAGTAGTAGTCTTGCGATACGTCCCTCTCGAAGATATAACTTTGCCAAATTATGTAAAATTATCCCCAAGGAATATTATGGAACCTGCAATGTTTGTGTTCTGGTGGCCAATGCTACCAGAACGGTTTAAAATGTGTTTGATGATAAGCATTTTGGGACTATTTCTATTTCCTAAACACCCATAGGGACATGTGTTCAAAAGATTCAAGCTGACATGTAGTTAAAACTTGGTGGATATGGCGCTGGCTTCCTATTTCTCTTCCTATCCCTACGGTGTTAGTACATCATCGACATGTCATTCGCGACAACAAACGGAGCAAAGCGACAGTTCTGTCCTTTCAGAGCATCCTCCCCGTGGGGTAGCCGTTCACGATGCCCTTCGCCTCCGCTTGATAGTCACATAGCGTCGGTCGCGCTACTGTTTACACTATCCCATAATGTACACCAGCACTAACTCCGCCTCGTTCGGACTTCGTTATCTGCGAATTAGAACAGATATGCACGCGGCGTGAGGCGACGGCCGCTGTCAGCGCGCGACACACAGATGCCTACTGTAATGGCAACACTTCAGTGCTCGAAGTTCATGGCCGGCCGAGGTGGCCCGGCGATCAGATAACGCGCCGGCAGACGGTTTGCGCAGCGTGTTTGCGTTGGCTGACCGGTCGGCGCCGAACAGTGCTGGGGCCAGGTGCTGGGGCCAGGTGCTGGAGCCAGGTGCTGGGGCCAGATGCTGGAGCCAGGTGCTGGGGCCAGGTGCTGGAGCCAGGTGCTGGGGCCAGGTGTTGGGGCCAGGTGCTGGGGCCAGGTGCTGGGGCCAGGTGCCGCTGGACGCGTCAGCCACGTACCACCCGCCGGCACAATCTGCACCCATCGCTCAACAGTCGGCACGCCCGGCGACCCCTCCACCTAACAGCAGGCGACGCGTCTTCGGCTGCCCGACGTGCTCCAAAGTATCACTTTCTACGGCGGCGTGCGGTAAAAACACAACTACTATGGGCGTGTTTTTGCGGACTGACTGTTACAAAACGGCGGCCGAGTGGCAATGCTGAGGTCTGCCGGGTCGACCGGCACCTGTGTACTCACTTCACTGAGACAGCCGCCAGCACACGGGCACCTACTGCACTGAGGAATCCATCGCACGTCGCATACTTGTATAAATATATAAATATATATATATATATATATATATATATATATATATATATATATATATATATATATATATATATATATATATATATATATATATATATATATATATATATATATATGCTATATATATATAGATTTGTGAGGAAATCAGTAGAAACTTTAGAGGAAATGCTTATTTTGGTGATTTAATTGAAAGGAAAAAAAATTTTGTATCAAAAGTTTAGGAAATGCCTTGAAGAGGACTTGTTCTTACACCAGTTTGTAACGGAACCAACCAGGCAGGGCTCATTCTTGGACCTTGTCTTCTCAGATTTAAGTGATTTAGTTCAAGACTTGACTGTAGGAGAAACTCTGGGAAGAAGTGACCATAACATAGTGAGATTCAAGGCACAGGTATCAGGGACAATCAAGGATAATTTGGCAAAGATTCCAAATTTTAACATGGCAGACTTTGACTGCATGAGAGAGGCTTTAAGTGCCATAAAATGGGAAGAAAAATTATTTGATTTAAATGCCTGTGAAATGTGGGAAAAGTTCATATCCTACTTGAGGGAAATTCAGATTAGACATGACCCACCAAAAGCAAAGGCGCAAAAGAAGGGTAGGAAAGCCAGCATGGCTTACACCAGATGTGATGAAAACAATTAAGGCTAAGAAAGGTGCATTTAGAGTAGTTAAGGAAGCTTCAAACATCGTAAATCTAAGGTCGTATCAAAAATATAGAGATGCTGTGAAGCAGAAAATCAGAGCAGCAAAGCGAGCAAAAGAATTGGATTTGGCTAGGAACTGTAATGGGGACAGTAAAAAGTTCTTTAGTTTCTACAAGCTAAGTAAAGTTTCAAGCACAATTGGTCCACTGGAAGTAAATGGGACTATATTGAGTGAGGATGGTGAGATGGTTGAGGAGCTGAGCAAGCAGTTTAAATCAGTGTTTACAGTGGATGATGTGACTAATCTGCCAACCGTGAACCACAGTTCAGTGACAGGTGATCAGATACACGATGTCGATTTCATTGATAGTGATATTGTTTTCAATTATATCAGAAAAATAAAGCCAAACAAGGCAGCAGGACCCGATGGAATTTATGCTAGGGTATTGCGGGAAGCTGAAAAGGAAGTGGCAATTCCACTTAGTATAATATTTTGTAGATCAGTTTCGCAAAATGAAATTCCAACAGATTGGAAAAGGGCAAATGTAGTTCCTATTTTCAAGAAAGGAGAAAGAGGGAAAGTTGAAAACTATAGGCCAGTAAGCCTCACATCCCTAGTCTGCAAGGTACTCGAATCAATTATCAAGGATAGAATAGTTAGTTTTCTGGAAGGAAACAGATTGATTCAAGATACTCAACATGGGTTTAGAAAAGGGCGATCGTGTCTCACAAATCTCTTGGACTTTTTGAATTTTGCTACAGAACAATTTGATCAGGGAAATCAGGTTGATGTAGCATATCTTGACTTTAGCAAGGCCTTTGACAAGGTACCCCATACACGGTTAATGATGCAGCTTCACGTCCATGGTATTGCAGGTAGCATCCTAAAATGGATAGAGTTGTGGCTTTCAGATAGACAGCAGAGAGTGATGCTAAATGGTACAAATTCATCATGGCAAAATGTTCTAAGTGGAGTCCCCCACGGGTCGGTACTGGGGCCAGTATTGTTCATTATATATGTGAATAGCATTGAATGTGGCCTAAGCAGTAAGGTTTTGAAATTTGCGGATGATTTGAAGATCTTTAGGGCAATAACAGGGCACAATGAGCAGGTTTTGCTGCAGAAAAACTTAGACGAGCTAGTGAAGTGGTCCGCAAAAATGGCAAATGAAGTTTAATTTTGATAAGTGCAAAGTCATGCATGTAGGTAGGCAGCATATGAAGACTCCATACTTGATGGGTGGCCAAGTACTATCTGTGACTCAGCAGGAGAAGGACTTAGGTGTTATTTTGAACACAAAATTGGGGGCATCAGAACAGACCAAAGAAGCCAGGAAGAAGGCACTAAGAATGCTTGGGGCAATACAGAGGAATGTGTCATACAAAAGTGAGGAGGTCATCAGGAAGCTTTACTGTGCATATGTCAGGCCACATTTGGAATACTGTGTCCAAGCTTGGTCCCCTAGTTATGAGAAAGATTGTTGGCTTTTAGAGAGAGTACAAAAGAGGGCAAGAAAAATGGTTAATGGTATAGGCAACCTGGCATATGAGGAAAGACTGAAGAAATTGAATATGTTTTCACTTAGAAATAGAAGGCTGAGAGGAGATCTCATCGAGGTTTTTAAATTTGTTCATGGTCAGCAACAGGGATATCTCAGGGAAATGTTTGAATTTTACAGAAATGATGCAATTAGAGGTCATCAATTCAAAATTAAAGTTAATCACAGCAGGACAAGGTTAAGACAGTCTTTCTTCACCAACAGGGTAGTAGAACACTGGAACCAGCTGCCAGGAACCATTGTCAGTAGCAACACACTGAACATCTTTAAAAACGGCATAGACAATCATTATAAGAATAGGGAAATTGTTTTTCTGTATTCCAGGGAGGGTTGATCGACAGGGAGGAGTTGGGAGTTGGGAGGAGTTTGTAATTGTTGAGTGTGTTATGCAATAGCAAATGAGTTTCTTATTAAGTCTAAAAGCTTTATAACTTTATATAGGGTGTATCTAGCAGTGGATTCAGCACCTTCCTTCGGGATGTGATACTGATGAGATTGTCTATGGTAGCACAATGGGTATGATGGGAGGAGTTTGTAATTGTTGAGTGTATTATGCAATAGCAAGTGAGTCTCTTATTAAGTCTGAACGCTTTATGAATTTGTGTGGGATGTGCCTAGCAGTGGATTCGGCACCTTCCTTCGGGATGTGATGCTGATGAGATTGTCTGTGGTGGCATGATGGGTATGATGGGAGGAGCTTGTGATTATTGAGGGTGTTATGCGGTAGCAAGTGAGTGGTGCTAGATAGGCTGGGATATATAGCTTCCTAGGAACTTGGGATAAGGGATTGATTGGGGTGGGAGCATGTACATTTCTAGTACCTTTTCTAGATAGGCTTAACCCAGATGGGCCCCTGTGGCTCTTATTAAGCCTTAATACTTTATGACTTTATATATATATATATATATATATATATATATATATATATATATATATATATATATATATATAATGTAGATGGGGCATGATGAAGGTTAATAATGAATTACAACGTCCTTGCAGAGCCTACCGGAGTTAAGAATCGAAATGATGTCCGCTTGCTAGCTGTTCAGACAACCTAACAGTAGATAATTGTCGTACGTCTAACCTGCCACCATGCAATTAACCTACAGCATACTCACCGCGCATTATGTCCACCATTGCACCATGTTAGCCGATGCAGTGCCGGGGGAAAGATGGCCACTTTGACCTCCGTTAGGTTTTCTTGCATGGCTTTCAAACCATTCAAGATTTTGTTTTAAACATGGCTTACCTTCGAGCAATTGATGGCCTCATGTGGTGGCAGACAAGTTGAGTTATAGCCTATTACGCTTCCTAAGCTACGGCAGGTCAGGAATCAGGTCATCATGTCACGACTCATCTCAATCGGGTTTCTGGATGCATGTGAAAATATTATTCGCGAACAAATCGTGCAATATACAGACAATAGTGAAATATGAGTGTACCAACAAATTATAAAATAGTAATGTAAGACAGCAAAAAGTGGCCTCAGATCAGCACACTATGTCCAGCGGAGGCTTCAATTGGAAAATGTTTTGTTTTGTGCATGCCTTCGTGGCTAATTAACTCTTTGACCGTAATACCTGTTATGGAAAATTATGTCATATAATAGTGCTAAAGATTCAAGTCGACATTAGCTCAGATCCACGAGATCGGACCTGATGCATCATAGTAGCATAAATCGCAGGCCACCTGAGTAATAAAATACGGACTATTGCGTACAATGGCCAAACCGACACTATTCTGCACGGTAATTTCGTTTCTGATGTCATTAGGATCCCCAGATGTAGTTGACCATTTTGATGAAAAACTCGGTTGGAAATCCTCGCCCCCCCCCCGACGACATCCCGACATTGACCTGTTTAACCTGACGTGGTAGGTCAAAGAGAAGAAATTGATAAAACATGCAAAGAATTCTGAAACTTCTAGTGTAGAGCTATCTCATGTCGTTTATCGCACCTCTCTATCCAGCTTAAAACAAAAGTTAGTAGGTGAGAAGTACGTATTAACCCTTGCACTGCGAGGGGTACTAAATTATACGACACCACGAGAGCTGATGACAAGTACGTGTCTGCACTTTTACTACTGCGCAGAACAATTCTGCCTCGTTCTCTGCACACAACTGACGATAAACTAGGCCGGTTTTTGGCACCGACAACTGGTGCGGGCCCACATATATCGCTGGGCGGTGTGGGTCTCAGCCGGGACCCCCGAGTGCGAGGTGGGCGTCAGCGGCCACCGGCCCACATCCCCTCCACCGACGCCGTGTCCTTCCGGACAAATAAGGGTTGGTAGTGGATGCCACCCGGCCACTGCATCAACAGCCGACGGCAGCCGCGCATCGAAGCTGCGACGTCCACCGCCGCGGACCACCGTCAGAGAGAACCGGAAGCCCCGTCAGAGGCGAATGACCGCGGGCCGGCTTCTGTCGTCAGACATTCGGCCGGTGCGTCGGCCACCGACGGCAGGCCACCGTCCGAGAGGACCGGCGGCCCCGTCAGAGGCGAATGACCGCGGGCCGGTTTCTGTCGTCAGACATTCGGCCGGTGCGTCGGCCACCGACAGCAGACCACCGTCAGAGAGGACCGGTGGCTCCGCCAGGGACATCAGCTGGGCCGATGACCACGGCCGTCTTCTGTCGTCAGACATTCGGCCGGTGCGTCTGCCACCGACGGCGGACGGTGTGGACGGCGGCCGCCGCACTGGAGGTGCACCCGGCGTTGACATTCGATGGACGGTGTGGACGGCGGCCGCCGCACTGGAGGTGCACCCGGCGTTGACATTCGATGGACGGTGTGCACGGCGGCCGCCGCACTAGAGGTGCACCCGGCGTTGACATTCGATGGACGGTGTGGACGGCGGCCGCCGCACTGGAGGTGCACCCGGCGTTGACATTCGATGGACGGTGTGGACGGCGGCCGCCGCACTGGAGGTGCACCCGGCGTTGACATTCGATGGACGGTGTGGACGGCGGCCGCCGCACTGGAGGTGCACCCGGCGTTGACATTCGATGGACGGTGTGGACGGCGGCCGCCGCACTGGAGGTGCACCCGGCGTTGACATTCGATGGACGGTGTGGACGGCGGCCGCCGCACTGGAGGTGCACCCGGCGTTGACATTCGATGGACGGTGTGGACGGCGGCCGCCGCACTGGAGGTGCACCCGGCGTTGACATTCGATGGACGGTGTGGACGGCGGCCGCCGCACTGGAGGTGCACCCGGCGTTGACATTCGATGGACGGTGTGGACGGCGGCCGCCGCACTGGAGGTGCACCCGGCGTTGACATTCGATGGACGGTGTGGACGGCGGCCGCCGCACTGGAGGTGCACCCGGCGTTGACATTCGATGGACGGTGTGGACGGCGGCCGCCGCACTGGAGGTGCACCCGGCGTTGACATTCGATGGACGGTGTGGACGGCAGCCGCCGCACTGGAGGTGCACCCGGCGTTGACATTCGATGGACGGTGTGCACGGCGGCCGCCGCACTGGAGGTGCACCCGGCGTTGACATTCGATGGACGGTGTGGACGGCAGCCGCCGCACTGGAGGTGCACCCGGCGTTGACATTCGATGGACGGTGTGCACGGCGGCCGCCGCACTGGAGGTGCACCCGGCGTTGACATTCGATGGACGGTGTGGACGGCAGCCGCCGCACTGGAGGTGCACCCGGCGTTGACATTCGATGGACGGTGTGCACGGCGGCCGCCGCACTGGAGGTGCACCCGGCGTTGACATTCGATGGACGGTGTGGACGGCAGCCGCCGCACTGGAGGTGCACCCGGCGTTGACATTCGATGCGACCCTGCCGACCCAATCCTGGCGACAGCGACAGCCGCCGGCGCTGAGTGGGTCACCACGTGTCGACGCTGCGCTACACTAATGCGTCGACACCACTGTGCCGACAGTGTCTTCGCTGGTGATGCGGATAATACAATTCCCTAAAGCATTTGTGGAGCACAAGGAAGCTTGCCGATTTAAATTCTTATCAATAGTAAGAAAGAGTGCAATTAAAAGTATTATCTTCCTTACCATTCGCCTTCGTGATTTTTAGCAATGCCATCCACACAAAATGTTGCCGATCGCATTCATAGTCTAGCTTCAGTAAAAAATGACTACGACCCTTCTTCAAAAAGTTCACTCAACAGTCTTCAAGCTCTTACCAGCATGTCCAACTGGTTGGTTCTTATCTAGTACAGAGGAAACGCGTAGTGTACCAACAGACAGCATACAAATACTTCAGGATTTTTTATTAGAACTCGTGATGAAACTTTGATTAGCAGGTTTGTGTCTTTTTTCTCCCGTCTGATAATATCTTGCATTTATAGGGTTAACCCCGATGGCCGCTGTGGTTCTTATTAAGCCATAACTCTTTATGACTTCATTGGTCTCGGTCTCTCCAAGCAACACGCCCAAAGCATATAAACTGGAGGTTTTTGCGGCTCCTTGATGAAACCTGAGATAATATATAATACTCTAATCGTGAATGGCACTTGTTTGCTTATATCGCCTCTCAGTGTACAGGCAACTGGGCCTCGTGCTGAGGACAGATGAAGATATGTCAGGTAAATTGAAGGTATTGGGCATGGCAGTAAGATGATCGATCAATATAGTAGCATTTCCTATCAACACTAGCTTGCTACCAGGCATTATTAAGCCTATTTATAGAAACGGAGAAGAAACATTGCTCCGACCACTGAGGAGAGTGAGCCTGGCGTTATACCTGTTACCATACCCGTTAAGGACACGGATAATGCATCGTAAACTAGTGGAATAGTTTCTAATTCACAAATGTTTTGATAGTTTCCGTGCACAGCCAATGTTTGACTACGCGACCAGTGGCCTCTTCAAATCTGTCTCCATGGGGTGGGGCAATGGTACTAATTCGACCACAAGACTCAGTGTCTCGCTACCGCAGGCATCGCTGACAGTGGCCAGGCTCACTGCCCAGAACTCCCTCTAGTACGCCATTGCTACCCGGCCAATGGCTATACACCTGGAGTTAAACCAGCGCGGTAGACGAACAGGTTACCGCCCACCTCCGCGACGTGAATACCATAGCTCCAAATGAAGCCGATGGTGGGCTGCAAGTTAACGCGATTAAAAGTAACAGAGCGATGATTCTCCGCGGCGGTGCGCTGCATTTGCGACATGCTGCGACCCGTGTTCGCCACTAAAACCCGACTGGAGCTGATAAATAATGGCGCTTTCATCACATGGAAACCCCACAGCTGACCAACAAATCACGGCCAAATCGGAGGAAATTACAGGCTGATGATGAAGGCCGGCGTAGGGCGCGAGTGTGGCTCACTGCCTGCCGCAATCGCTGCCTCCAGCAGCCCGCGGCAGTCTGCGCAGTGCCCACGGCCGCGGCGTCCACCGGACCGGCGCACACGGAGTCCGTAATGACCTCACACGGCGTCCGTAATGACCGCACACGGCGTCCGTGATGACCGCACACGGCGTCCGTAATGACCGCACACGGCGTCCGTAATGACCGCACACGGCGTCCGTGATGACCGCACACGGAGTCCGTAATGACCGCACACGGCGTCCGTGATGACCGCACACGACGTCCGTGATGACCGCACACGGCGTCCGTGATGACCGCACACGGCGTCCGTGATGACCGCACACGGCGTCCGTGATGACCGCACACGGCGTCCGTAATGACCGCACACGGCGTCCGTGATGACCGCACACGGCGTCCGTGATGACCGCACACGACGTCCGTGATGACCGCACACGGCGTCCGTGATGACCGCACACGGTGTCCGTGATGACCGCACACGTAGTCCGTAATGACCGCACACGGCGTCCGTGATGGCCGCACACGGCGTCCGTAATGACCGCACACGGCGTCTGTGATGACCGCACACGGCGTCCGTAATGGGTAGGCCGTGTGTGCCGGTGTGCACGGCAGTCACACGGTGGCAGACGGGCGGCTGTCTGCACCCGGCGGCCGCCGGCAGCGGACCGTCACAGACGCCCGGCAGCAGGCCACCGTGACGCGTCGGCTCTGAGCCAGGCGGCAGTCGGGAGGTGGTAACGACACACAGCAGCCGCCACAGCCGCCCGGCAGCAGGCCACCGTGACGCGTCGGCTCCGAGCCAGGCGGCAGTCAGGAGGTGGTAACGACACACAGCAGCCACCACAGCCGCCCAGCAGCAGGCCACCGTGACGCGTCGGCTCCGGCCGGGCGATACTCGGGAGGTGGCAACAACACACAGCAGCCGCCACAGCCGCCCAGCAGCAGGCCACCGTGACGCGTCGGCTCCGAGCCGGGCGGCACTCGGGAGGCGGCTGACAACGTCCGAGCCGAGCCGAGCCGAGCCGAGCCGAGCCGACCGACACGAGATGGGCATGAACCGAAACGGCGGTCTACACCGATCACCTCATCTGTCGTAGTCGAATCACCTTTGCAGCCATGGTCCAGCAGCCGGTACACGGGTACGGTGAGGTGGCGCTGGCTGATGGCTGTACCGTGCGGTGGCGCTGGCTGCTGGCTGTACGGGGAGGTGGCGCTGGCTGTACGGTGCGGTGGCGCTGGCTGTACGGTGCGGTGGCGCTGGCTGTACGGTGCGGTGCGGTGGCGCTGGCTGTACGGTGAGGTGGCGCTGGCTGCTGGCTGTACGGTGCGGTGGCGCTGGCTGCTGGCTGTACGGTGCGGTGGCGCTGGCTGCTGGCTGTACGGTGCGGTGGCGCTGGCTGCTGGCTGTGCGGTGCGGTGGCGCTGGCTGCTGGCTGTACGGTGCGGTGGCGCTGGCTGCTGGCTGTACGGTGCGGTGGCGCTGGCTGCTGGCTGTACGGTGCGGTGGCGTTGGCTGCTGGCTGTACGGTGAGGTGGCGCTGGCTGCTGGCTGTACGGTGCGGTGGCGTTGGCTGCTGGCTGTACGGTGCGGTGGCGTTGGCTGCTGGCTGTACGGTGCGGTGGCGTTGGCTCCTGGCTGTACGGTGCGGTGGCGTTGGCTGCTGGCTGTACGGTGAGGTGGCGCTGGCTGCGGCTGTGCGGTGAGGTGGTGCTGGCTGCTGGCTGTGCGGTGAGGTGGCGCTGGCTGCTGGCTGTACGGTGAGGTGGCGCTGGCTGCTGGCTGTGCGGTGAGGTGGCGCTGGCTGCTGGCTGTGCGGTGAGGTGGCGCTGGCTGCTGGCTGTGCGGTGAGGTGGCGCTGGCTGCTGGCTGTGCGGTGAGGTGGCGCTGGCTGCTGGCTGTGCGGTGAGGTGGCGCTGGCTGCTGGCTGTGCGGTGAGGTGGCGCTGGCTGCTGGCTGTGCGGTGAGGTGGCGCTGGCTGCTGGCTGTACGGTGAGGTGGCGCTGGCTGCTGGCTGTACGGTGAGGTGGCGCTGGCTGCTGGCTGTACGGTGCGGTGGCGCTGGCTGCTGGCTGTGCGGTGAGGTGGCGCTGGCTGTACAGTGCGGTGGCGCTGGCTGCTGGCTGTACGGTGCGGTGGCGCTGGCTGCTGGCTGTACGGTGCGGTGGCGCTGGCTGTACGGTGAGGTGGCGCTGGCTGCTGGCTGTACGGTGCGGTGGCGTTGGCTGTACGGTGCATTGGCTGCTTTGGTCGCGTGGTGTGCCAATATCTCACGCTAATTTGTCGCCGGAGAAATGAACGGTGTGTGGAGTCTCTGCCTGTCTGAGAACAATGCTACGGCGAGGTTCTTCCTGCCTCAGAGAATGGCATGTGAAGACATCTCGGAGAAATTGCCTATCTCGGAGAAATGGCATGTCGATACGCTGCGTGTCTCAGAGGAAAGGCATGTCGAGTTGTGGCGTGTGTCAGGAATAATTCGCCAGTACTTCGTGAAGGCAGTGATGGCAGTTCGTGCTGGTGGGCACAGTTTAGTTTATCATCAGTATAAGGTGCCATCAGGTGCGCTAGACGAGCGAAGGCAAGAGGTCGGAGGCTGGAACTCCCCCCCCACCCACCCATCCACCACCCCCTGCTGTAGGCACAGGATCGGGCATCAATCGCGAAACGAAGCTGGTAGACCGATCACAATTTCACTCTCTTGACGGTCCATAAAGGCACACATCTTTCCTCAAACGTAATGCACTATGCCAAATTGTCGGATTTGATTATGTGCTATGCTATGTTGCGGTCCTTACGTCTCACAGCCATCCCGTTCAGTCTATGCCGCATCGAACGTCGCAGCACGAGGGATGACCCATATCAGAAGCTGCAAGGCTAAGGGGAATTTTGTGTGGCGCATGACGACACAAGATCAACCGATCGTGGTTGAGAAGGACGGAGGACGCCAGCGGAGATACGCCGCGCATTGTAGGCTGCCCGCGAGGAGGAATATCGCCACCAACCAACACCGAACAAAGATACTTCATGGGAAATATTGTGGTGGCAGTTGGTAAATATCAAAATGAACAGAGCAGATCTGGCTCTGAGTGACGACAATCATAACTTGCAATGTTGTACTACATCATGCAACGCAGTTCAAAGCTGACCGCCAGCGGAAAAGTCGCGCAAACCTCTTTCTTTGAAGACAAATCGACTGCAGTCCGTAAAGCTTATTGGGATACAAATTGACAAGAACACATCAAAAGAACACGTTAAAAGAACACATCTAACTCTGAGTAAAATTAGAACGCGAAACGCTGCAGCGAACAACTTGTTACGGCTTGAAAAGTGTGACAGTCGGTCGGGCCCCGCCGAACCTTTCTACCGTGGACACTGGGGTAGGCTCGCTCTGGCTTGGCGCTCGTCAGTAGCACACGTATACAATGTCTTCATCAAGGCCTCTGGACAGCCCCTCCAGTTGACCACGTGCAGTCGCTGGCAGCCCGCCAGCGGTGCAGGTGTTGGGGGCGTGCCGTTACAGGTAGGACTGGACCCGGACAGCAAGTCTGGATATCTCCATATCCCCACATCAGGTCAGTCTGACTACCCAAGTAGCCAACCGCGGTACCCCTCGATCGCGACGGGCGGCTTCCTCGGTCGCCGATCCGGGAGTCTACATGAGGTCAGACGGGCTACCTGTGTAGCCTGTCTGAGTGTCTGCACGTTGTCGGATCGTCGGCTTGGGTAGCCGGCCTGACTGGCTGCAGGCCGGGTCAGAAGGTCAGAGGTGACCCGCCGGTGGCGTCACCACGCGCGTGCCCCGACAGCCGCTCGCGTGGGAACACTCGCTCGGGTAATTAAATCACGGCGGCCGCCGTGCGGTCGGCCGGACACGGAGCGACCTTGCGCGACCCTGCGTGACCCACACCGGTTGCCGGTCAGGCCGGCGGGTCGTGGAGAAAGTGGCCCAGCAATGGGCATTTCGGCCCGGCGCCGGCTCTCCGGCTGCCGACAAAGGGTCGATGGCGCAGCTCCACTAAAAACGCTGCCGGTAAATTACCGTTAATCGCGCACAGCGACCCCTCCCCTCCGATAAAGAGGAAAACAATGGCACCTATCGGTGTCCCAGCTCTTTCGCTTAAAGCGCTCTGCAAATGGGAGAAACGCTAACTGTCGTGATGACGGCTATTTTCTCTCAATTATGAGTTCTGGGCGGAGTGCCGGAATACTAACGACCTCACCGACGGCGGCGTTATTCGATAATGCATCCAGTCGGTCCGATTTGATTACCGCGTGAACGGCTACCGGTGTCCGACTAACGCGACACTCGAGCGCGCTCGAGTTTGAGGGAAAATGGGATCGCTATCGGGGCGGATCCAGGAAGTACACCGAGAGGATAAACAGAGCGGTGATAACGAGCCCCAAAGATGACTCTGTATTGAGCGGTGGCAGAACAGGCGCGACACCGGCTCGCCACCAGAGCACGTAACTGGCCTGGGTCGTCACACGAGGCACGTGCGGCCACTGACCGCACCCGATAGCACAGGCTGCTAATGAGCCTGGGCTCACTTCACACCAAGACAAATGTGCCGACTGTGAACACAGTTAGCCGACATTCCAGTCGGCCGATGACTGTCAGACTCGCTCATCACGAGGCAGTCTCGTGCACTCGGCGCTCTCATTCGCGTCCGACGGGATAATCGCCGGCCGAACGGTCCCCGGACCAGCGCGCCGGCGGCCGCACAAATCACGCCCGAGCCAGAGCGACGTACTGGCCGAACGCCGAGACAAGGCAGTAACATACCCAGCCGGCGCCACTTACCGCACTCAGGTAATTAATGAGGTAATGTACAGGGTGATCACAGCTGCTGGAGCAACCAGCGCGGACAGCCACGCCGGTCCATCATCAGGCGAGTGCGGCGCAATGGCGCGAAAGCCGTACATTGGCGCCAATGCGCCAGTACTGCGCCATTTCTGGCGCCATAACTCCAGTCACGTGACGCTGACACACTGTCACGTGCGCGGCGGAACACAGCGCCGCTGGAATGAAAAGCAATGAAGCTGGACATAACAGAGACAGGCGCTCAGACGAGTTAATGGCTGACGACGGCTGTTCGCTGATCGGGGCAGAGCGACTAGATACCGACGTTTGGCGGCGAACGCAGGCTTTGAGCCGCCGCTTGCAGGGTCGCGGCCGTTCGGTCGTTTGCTATAGGTCGGCAATTATACCCGCGTACCGCTTTGGATCGAACTGGCAATGGCGCGGCCCTCATCCCCGGCTCGTGACCGAAGGGCAGTGTGGTCGAGGATCACCGGCACATGGTACTCGACCTCTGACCGTGCTGGGGATCCCCCACAAGGCCCGCCAGGCTCGGCGGGACTCAGCCAACGCCAGCTCAGCACCAAGCGGCATCTCGCCTCACTGACGACCATGCCACGGACCATGCCAGTCACGTCATCTCACACACGGACCATGCCAGTCACGTCATCTCACACACGGACTATGCCAGTCACGTCATCTCACACACGGACCATGCCAGTCACGTCATCTCACACACGGACCATGCCAGTCACGTCATCTCACACACGGACCATGCCAGTCACGTCATCTCACACACGGACCATGCCAGTCACGTCATCTCACACACGGACCATGCCAGTCACGTCATCTCACACACGGACCATGCCAGTCACGTCATCTCACACACGGACCATGCCAGTCACGTCATCTCACACACGGACCATGCCAGTCACGTCATCTCACACACGGACCATGCCAGTCACGTCATCTCACACACGGACCATGCCAGTCACGTCATCTCACACACGGACCATGCCAGTCACGTCATCTCACACACGGACCATGCCAGTCACGTCATCTCACACACGGACCATGCCAGTCACGTCATCTCACACACGGACTATGCCAGTCACGTCATCTCACACACGGACCATGCCAGTCACGTCATCTCACACACGGACCATGCCAGTCACGTCATCTCACACACGGACCATGCCAGTCACGTCATCTCACACACGGACCATGCCAGTCACGTCATCTCACACACGGACCATGCCAGTCACGTCATCTCACACACGGACCATGCCAGTCACGTCATCTCACAGACGGACCATGCCAGTCACGTCATCTCACACACGGACCATGCCAGTCACGTCATCTCACACACGGACCATGCCAGTCACGTCATCTCACACACGGACCATGCCAGTCACGTCATCTCACACACGGACCATGCCAGTCACGTCATCTCACACACGGACCATGCCAGTCACGTCATCTCACACACGGACCATGCCAGTCACGTCATCTCACACACGGACCATGCCAGTCACGTCATCTCACAACGGACCATGCCAGTCACGTCATCCCACTCACAACGGACCATGCCAGTCACGTCATCTCACACACGGACCATGCCAGTCCGTCATCTCAACACGGACCATGCCAGTCACGTCATCTCACACACGGACCATGCCAGTCACGTCATCTCACACACGGACCATGCCAGTCACGTCATCTCAACACGGACCATGCCAGTCACGTCATCTCACACACGGACCATGCCAGTCACGTCATCTCACACACGGACCATGCCAGTCACGTCATCTCACACACGGACCATGCCAGTCACGTCATCTCACACACG
Organism: Ashinkailepas kermadecensis; assembly: GCA_034440615.1. NCBI lineage: Eukaryota > Metazoa > Arthropoda > Thecostraca > Neolepadidae > Ashinkailepas > Ashinkailepas kermadecensis. Next base: position 203,669 of record JAOTOM010004164.1, read on the forward strand.
GACCATGCCAGTCACGTCATCTCACACACGGACCATGCCAGTCACGTCATCTCACACACGGACCATGCCAGTCACGTCATCTCACACACGGACCATGCCAGTCACGTCATCTCACACACGGACCATGCCAGTCACGTCATCTCCACGACCATGCAGTCACGTATCTCACGGACATGCCAGTACGTATCTAACGGACATGCGTACGTATTACGGACCATGCCAGTCGTCATCTCACAACGGACCATGCCAGTCACGTCATCTCACAGACGGACCATGCCAGTCACGTCATCTCACACACGGACCATGCCAGTCACGTCATCTCACACACGGACCATGCCAGTCACGTCATCTCACACACGGACCATGCCAGTCACGTCATCTCACACACGGACCACGCCAGTCACGTCATCTCACACACGGACCATGCCAGTCACGTCATCTCACACACGGACCATGCCAGTCACGTCATCTCACACACGGACCATGCCAGTCACGTCATCTCACAGACGGACCATGCCAGTTCCGCACTCAGCCACACGAATCCCTCACTCCACGTCCACACAGTGGTGACCATCGTCGGTGGCAGGTGGCTTGCGGTGTCACTCCACGTCCACACAGTGGTGACCATCGTCGGTGGCAGGTGGCTTGCGGTGTCACTCCACGTCCACACAGTGGTGACCATCGTCGGTGGCAGGTGGCTTGCGGTGTCACTCCACGTCCACACAGTGGTGACCATCGTCGGTGGCAGGTGGCTTGCGGTGTCACTCCACGTCCACACAGTGGTGACCATGTCGGTGGCGGTGGCTTGCGGTGTCACTCCACGTCCACACAGTGGTGACCATCGTCGGTGGCAGGTGGCTTGCGGTGTCACTCCACGTCCCACAGTGGTGACCATCGTCGGTGGCAGGTGGCTTGCGGTGTCACTCCACGTCCACACAGTGGTGACCATCGTCGGTGGCGGTGGCTTGCGGTGTCACTCCACGTCCACACAGTGGTGACCATCGTCGGTGGCGGTGGCTTGCGGTGTCTCCACGTCCACACAGTGGTGACCATGTGGTGGGTGTGTCACTCCACGTCCACACAGTGGTGACCATCGTCGGTGGCAGGTGGCTTGCGGTGTCACTCCACGTCCACACAGTGGTGACCATCGTCGGTGGCAGGTGGCTTGCGGTGTCACTCCACGTCCACACAGTGGTGACCATCGTCGGTGGCAGGTGGCTTGCGGTGTCACTCCACGTCCACACAGTGGTGACCATCGTCGGTGGCAGGTGGCTTGCGGTGTCACTCCACGTCCACACAGTGGTGACCATCGTCGGTGGCAGGTGGCTTGCGGTGTCACTCCACGTCCACACAGTGGTGACCATCGTCGGTGGCAGGTGGCTTGCGGTGTCCTCCACGTCCACACAGTGGTGACCATCGTCGGTGGCAGGTGGCTTGCGGTGTCACTCCACGTCCACACAGTGGTGACCATCGTCGGTGGCAGGTGGCTTGCGGTGTCACTCCACGTCACACAGTGGTGACCATCGTCGGTGGCAGGTGGCTTGCGGTGTCACTCCACGTCAACAGGGGTGACCATCGTCGGTGGCGGTGGCTTGCGGTGTCACTCCACGTCCCACAGTGGTGACCATCGTCGGTGGCGGTGGCTTGCGGTGTCACTCCACGTCCCACAGTGGTGACCATCGTCGGTGGCAGGTGGCTTGCGGTGTCACTCCACGTCCACACAGTGGTGACCATCGTCGGTGGCAGGTGGCTTGCGGTGTCACCCTCGACCAACGTCTCTTGGCCCTATTTGGATAATTTTCCCTTCCCGGCGGATTCAAAGGGGCACAGGGGATTGTGTCTCCCATGAAAGATGGTGTCCCTCCGTGGAGGTTCAAGTGCAGCACAATCCTGTTGAACGACGTTTGCATCCAAAGGCGCCCCTCTGAGAGGGCAAGGCCGAATGGGAAGTTCGAATACACCCCTTCCCTCCTCCACACTCACAATTGTTTTTTTTTCAGCCGAAGGCGCCCCCCCCCAGGGACTTTCTCAGTATAATCCATCTGATAAAATGGGGACCCTCCAGGCGAGTGCCACCACATGAAAATTCCTTGATCCGTCCCTGCCTGTACGAACGTGTCTCAATGTCGCGAACATGTCTCAATTGTATCTTCCATAACACCACATGCATGAAATACTTCTCGCTGTTTCACACTTCTAAATCGTCACTGCCCCTGATAATACCCTCGGGGGGAATTACAGTGAAAGTGAAGTGGCCAGTACTGAGAACCCACGCTCTATCAGAGACGGTAGTCTGCCGCATTCTGCCGGTGGCGGCAGTCAGCTTGCTAGTGGTGATAGTCTGCCAGTGCAGTGGTGGCAGTCTGCCAGTGACAACAGAACACCAGCCACCAGACGCGGTCCCCACGAGGCCCACATGGCCAAGGCGTGGGTGGCGCCCGCCCCATCCCACCACCCGGGCGCGCAGTGCCCGGAATACCCGGCGGTGGCGGGACGCGTCGGTGCCCACACACAGCGGCACGTGTCTCGGTCGGCCCGGCCGACGACACCATCCACCGCCAGCCACGCCCGGCACGGTTCACCACCCGGCGTGGCGCCCTGAGGCCAGCCGCCGCCCCCATCCGCCCTCGCCAGCCACGCCCGGCACGGTACACCTCCCGGCGTGGCCGCCCTGAGGCCAGCCGCCGACGCCCCCCCCTCGCCCCCGCCAGCCACGCCCGGTGCGGACACCTCCGGCGTGGCGCCCTGCCAGCCGCCGACGACCCCCCTCCGTCCTGCCAGCCACGCCCGGCACGGTCACCTCCGGCGTGGCGCCTAGGCCGTCGCCGCCGACCCCCCACCCTCCGTCTCGCCAGCCACGCCCGGCGCAGGAACCTCAGGCGTGGCGCCCTGAGGCCAGCCGCCGACGACCCCCCTCCGTCCTCGCCGCCACGCCCGGCGCAGGACTCCTCAGGCGTGGCGCCCTGAGGCCAGCCGCCGACACCCCCACCCTCCGCCCTCGGCAGCCCGCTCGGCACGGTCACCTCCGGCGTGGCGCCCGAGCCAGCCGCCGACGCCCCCTCCCCCACCCCCGCCAACCACGCCCGGCGTGGGACACCTCCGGCGTGGCGCCGAGGCCAGCCGCCGACACCCCCTCCCCCCTCACCCCCGCCAGCCGCGCTCGGCGTGGGACACCTCCTGGCGTGGCGCCCTCAGATCGGCTGCCGACGCACAACAGTACGACATCGTCGGCCCACCGGTGGATCAGCACCGGAACGCCGACCCCACCGACAGGCACCGCCGGGCACACTGTCACCACCTTGAGGAGGGGAGGGTCAGTGACAGTCCCCCCCCCCCCCGCCCCTCCAGGGTCAGCCAGCTGCGGTCAGTCCGCCATGAGTGTCACAGGTCGTCGGCGGCGACGGCTGAATCATGCCAAGCCACGCCGCCGTGTGACTCCACCACCACCAAAGTGACAGTCCCCCCCCCGCCCCTCCAGGGTCAGCCAGCTGCGGTCAGTCCGCCATGAGTGTCCGCCATGAGTGTCACAGGTCGTCGGCGGCGACGGCTGAATCATGCCAAGCCACGCCGCCGCCGCCGCCGTGTGACTCCACCACCACGGCAGCCGACGGCGCCGGATATAGACGGCGACAGGAGGGCTGGCTCGGGCGTCGGTGGCTGGCCGGTCGCGTCACGCCGTCACGTGACCGCCAGACCACGCCCCAGGCGGTCACCTGGCGAGGCTGGGTGCCGGCCGACAGCGAGCCGCTCCAGCCACCTCGAACCACAGGGGCGCCATCAATTTCTATGGGGGATGAGAAATTGTTAGTTTTGCTCCAACGTGCACTTTGAAGTAGTATGTGGGCAGCGTGTCCTACCATCCTTTGGCGGGCACGTTGCCTCGATCATGCTCAGCGGAGACATGTGCCGCGCTTTGTTCCATGCAGTCTTTAGTCTGTTTTGATGGCTCTCAGTCAACTATAGTATCAGTCACCATTAGCAAAAGGTAAAGGTACCGGTGAAAAAGGTAAGAGTGGAATCACGGGCATCACTGGCGGAGAGCTCTGCGTGCCTTGGGGATGTAGCTCAATATATATCGGATGCAGAATGTCTGATGTACGCCACACGCCTAATGATAAGTGTACCTCGAGCGGGAGAGGTACAGAGCCCGAAGTCAAGACTCCACTGATGAAGTCGCTGCTCAACCAGTGACTAATGAAGTGGCAAAAGTGATGAGTGATAACATCACCAGAGGATTTAGGGGGCGGGGACAATACGGTCATGCCCCCTCCCTTTGCCGTGAAAAAGGGAAGCCAACAATCGTTTGCCGAGTCTAGGGTCTAGGGTCTAAGGTCTAAGGTTACCACCAACGGCGCAAATCTACTGGGTCGCAACTTTGTGCATTAGCTATTGAAAAGTGGTATTTAATCGAAGAAAACGCAAAAAGATTGACCCTCATCTTACGCCATGCAAGACCGATTAGGTTGAGCGACAGTGGCGCCGCCATGCGGCGAAAGCACAAAAACGGGATGCTCCCAAAAATAGGGTAACAGAAGCTTGCAAATCTTGTGTAATTCAACTCTGGCTGTCTTCTGGAGCAAAAACATAGCCTTATTGTGCCGTATTTGACCTTCATTAGCTGCGAAACTCGCAATTTCCAAGTTTGTGGGAAGTAAATGGTACATGTATGCACTGGCGGATCTAGCCCACCGGTTTGGGGGGGCAACTTTCAGTTTTCGGCGTCAGCGCCCCCCCCCCTCCCCCCCCAGTGGTGTACTTAGGAATTGCATCAGAGGATGGGTCGAGGGGATTTGGAGGGTGCCCATTCTCCCACTATTTTTGGTCAAAAGCATCGGATTTCTACCACTATTTGTCAAATGGACCCATTTTTTTACAATAATAATTAATGACAACATAATTTCCTGTGTAGGGGCCCCAGCCTACCTCCACCGCTTCTAAGTTACGGGATTTTTGTTCTTGTTTACCAAAACGTTCATGTTCACGTTCAACGTCTTGTACCACGTCAACGTTCGTGCACGTGTACATACTGGCAGATCCGATTTTGTCAACTTGCTGTAAGCAGAACTTGAGCAGCATAGAACCCTCTATGCGTGTCAGAATGTACTATGCTACCATATTGGCTTCCAAACAATTATACAAAATACCTTTAAAATTGGAGATTCTTTCATCCAGACGATATTTTTTAACCTCGGCAAAGGTCACTGCATTTGTATTCAGTTTACTTCTGTTGGTTTCGGGGGGCCAAAAGACACTACGGCCCTTTTAAGCGCTTCGGGGGAGCCATGGCCGGAATGGCCCCTCCCTGGATCCGCTAGTGAATGTAGCCTGTCTCTTCATCTTAGCAACCCCAACACCAACATACGAAACATGCTGCTCAACTGGGCTCAACTGGTCACTCGCACAAAACATCCTGTTCAAATTCCGCTTTCGAAATCTGACTCACTGGGTCCGCTTGCCCGTTAGGTACTGGCTAAACAAACTTCATGAACCTATCTGACGAAGGAATAATGAAACTGCTGATTTCGTCATCTCTTGCTGTAAGCAGAACTTCAACAGCATAGAACCCTCGATGCGTCAGAATCTACTATGCTACCATATTGGGCTTCCAAACAATCATAACAAAATACCTTTAAAATTGGAGATTATTTCACCCGGAAATCTATTTTTTAACCTCAGCAAAGGTTACTGCATTTTAATTTAGTTTACTTTTATTGGTTTGGGGGGGCCAGAAGACACTATGCCCCCCCCCCCCTTTGAAGCGATTGGGGGGGCCATGGCCGGAATGCCCCTCCCCTGGATCCGCCAGTGCATGTATGCCCGGTTGTGGAAAGAAAATGCATATGAATTTTCTGGTGCGCCGTTCCTAATACTTCACGAGTCGACATGACAGTCAACTGGCCACCTTTTGTCGGGTCGACCATAAAAAATACGCCTTGACATGCTGCCAACGAACGCAAACGTCATAAATCACAGACGTTATATGGTGAAAAACGCCCAGAGGCATTCAACCAGAGACCGAGAGGAATTCGATTCGTTCACTGAAGCTATAACCTAGCCTCACGCTTATGAAGTAGCTGATGGAGGACGGTATCAGTCAGCTCAAAACACACCCACTGAACGTCAGTGCGTACTACCCACCAGCCAGCCCACATCCAAGCCGTAGCACTCGCTGTGCATGCGGTTACCAAGTCATGTGTGGCCGTAGTTGAAAATAAGGAGCACCACGAGCCGACTTGTGCCAGAATCAAATACCGTCAGACGCCAGGAACATAGCCAAAACTGTCTGAAGAGAGGGCGAATTTTGCGAACTTACGAAATATCCACACTAAATAGAGCCAACATGGATTTTGCTCTTCCAACCGAAAGGAAATATATTCTACCTAGATACGACCACCAAGCACCCTCTACTCCTCACTCAACAGCTGCTTCCCGAATAAGCCCGCCAGGACTTCGCAGTCTATCGAAGCTTGCCAAAGTCGACTGGCCGTCCGTCCTGCTTGGCATCACCTTTGAAAGTCGGCTGGATTCGCCAGTGAACGACACAGTACGTGTTTACATGACAGGTGCCTGCCGCCCCGCGGAGTGCCAATTTTCCGGACCGCGAAGCCGAAACAAAGCTGCGCTGGGAGCCAAACTGGTGACTCACAGAGCTGGTTCCTTCCAGTCAAACAACAACAAACAGGCTACTGGCGTTCCTTGAATGCTGCCGAAGTCATTGCCACGTTATCTGCGCGCAGGATTCCGCGCACAATGTGCTTAGCTAATATCTGATGGCACACTAACAGAATGCAGCACGGGGTTCAATAGGTAGTGACTTATTCTTACCATGGCAAATTGATCATGGTGAATGGTGTGTAGCCCATCAATGCGTAATTGTATTCTTCTAGCGAATAATACAATTACCCTTCGAACTGTTCACAGAACAGTTCTTTGTCAAACAGCATCATAACATGCAAGTGAAAAAGATGATAATTTTTCGCAGAAGATAATGTTCTGTATGTCCCAAATACAGGAACAGCCTATTTTCCCAAACCTAGCTCGGTGGCTTTGTGTCCACAGAAGATTCTTCGGTTCTTTTACGTGTTCGACTACTAGGCCACCTAGCTTTGCCAATCTTCCATGCCGACTGGTCGCCGGCGGACTCAGACAAACTCGGAGATTTGTGATGTTCTAACTCCAGACCTTTCGCTTCGCAGCGCCCATGTGGCAGGGCCTCCTCTGACATGTTAACTAGGTGGGATGCGTCCCATCTAGTGCCGTGAAATCCCAACCTAGTGGGGCGAAAAATCCCACCTAGTCAAAGGAAGATCCAATGGAGAAAGCAACCAAAACACCTTCGTACAGTTCCGGTAGCGGAAGTCATTCTTTCCTTAGAGCGGTACATTTTTATCAAGAAGATAAAATGGTGGCAAGTTGACAGCACTTCTACTTAGGTCAAATCGACGAGGAAGGTTCAAATGTGAAATATTTCCGTGAAAAAAATGCATGGCACAAAGCCAGCAATTGGATCCATTAACGGTGGTATTATATTTAAAAAAGCATGACTTTCTAGACGTTTACGCACACCACAAGAGGAGCGGGGCGACGTGAGCCAGGCCGCATGACATGAGCGACGAGAGCCAAATATTCATTTGTGGCCTTTTCTTCGATTTTGCTAAAATTAAGGGACAGATGAAGCAAGATACCTTTGTAAAAAGACCAGGTGTGTAACGTGGTGGAATGTTCATTGGTTTTTCCTCCCCAGGCGACACTACCCCCTTCACTCCGGGCAAAGGGGGTAGTTGCCCCTCCCCTGAGAGGTTATGGGGCCCCCAAGAACGGCACCGTGGTTCGGAAAAAAAATTGCGCCGGACCCTCTAAAAATCCACTGTGGCTCCAAAATTCGCATCGGGGCCCTTGAAAATAATCAAAAATCACATTGATGACCCAAAGCATCGCGCAGGGGTCCTGCAAAATCGTTGTGACCTCTAAGAATGACGCTGTGGGCTCCAAAATGTGGGACAGGGGCCCCAAAAAAATCGCACAGGGGCCCTGAAAATCACGCTGGGGCCTCACAAGGTCGGGCCGGCGCCCCGAAATAGCGCTCAGAACGCAAAAAGTCTGGCCGGGTCCCTGAAAATCACGTTGGGGGCCCGAAAAGTCGTGCCGGGACCACTGAAAGTCACGCTGTAGGCCCCAAAAAGTCCGGCTCCTTTTTACACTGGGTCCCTTGAAACCAGAAAAGGAGTCTCGCCGGGGCCGGGACATAAGAAGTCTCGCCGGGCCGTTGAAAATGACGCTGGGAAGCTAAAAAGACGGGCCGGGCCGGGCCACTGAAAATCGCACTAGGGGCTGAACAGGTCGCACCGGGGCCCAAAAGTCCCACCGGAACCCAAAGCAAATGAAGCCGGGGCAACGAAAAAATCGGACAATAAAATCATTCTGGTTCCCAACAATCGCACCAAAAGCCTCCAAAAACGTGTCGAGGCAGCTAAACCTGGCACTAGTAATCCAAACAAATGACGCCGTGGCCCCCAAAAATCGCACTGGGACCAAACAAAAATCGCGTCGCAGCCTATGAAAAATATACTGGGGTGCAAAAGGTCGCACAGGGGCCCCACAACTTGCGGCTGCCCCACAAAATCAATTCTTACCCGAAATATCACTTTGCGGTCTCGCAAATCGCGTCAATGAACCTAAAAAAAACGTCGAGCCCCGGAAAATATACTTGCCGAGCCACCGAAAAAAGTCGCACAGGGAGCCCGAAGAATCGTACCGGGACCGAAAAATATCGCGCAGGGGCCTTTAAAAAATAAAACTCTACCCCTCAAAAATCGCACCACGACTCGGTCGAATCGACCCGAGCACTGGAGAAGTAAGAATAGGTTACGAAATAAAACTATCGGAAGGGTTTTTCTCCTCGGAAGGGTGCCATCGCTTGAAGAAAAAAAAACTCGATGAGCAGCCGCAGTGGCGTACCGAAGGGAAAATGCCCTCTCTCCATCTTGAGTAGGATAGGCTCCCAAGAATCGTGCCGGGGTCTCCAAAAATCGCGCTGGTGCCCCAATTCGTAGCGGGGCCCTCCAAATTCGCGTAGGGGTCACCGAAAAAGAAAACAGGCCACAGAAATATCTCACCGGGGCCGGAAAATTTGCAACGGGGCCCACCAAAAGCGCGCTGGACCCCAGGTAAGCACAACGCGCCCCGCAAATTCCGGGCGGGCCCCAAAACATCTTGTTCTGGATCCAAAATTCCCGTCAGTAGTCCCAAAAATGTATGTCGGGGCATCAAAAACCCCAGTCGGTGCTCCAAAAAATTGGCGTCGAACTCCCCAAATAAGTACAGCATAGCCCAAAAATCGCATCCGGACGCCAAAAAGATCAAGCCGCAGCTCTCCAAAATAAGGAAGGAGTGATTAAAAAATGTCTGAGCCAGGAAAATCGCTCAGGAGCCCCAAACATAGCACCAGATGCCTTCAACAATCGCGTACGACCCTTAAAACCTTACTGGGGTTCGAAAATCGCGGAGGAACACAAAAATATGGCGTCGGGGTTCCAAAAAAGAGACCAAGACTCGGACGTTAAAAAATCAGAAGAGGTCCCAAAAAATCGCATCGAGCGCAGAACACTGGCGTCGAGTCCCAAGAACCATGCGCCTGGGCTCGAAAGGTCGCGCCGGGACCCCAAAGTCGCGCTGGGCCCCACAAATGTGCGTCAGGAGCCCCAAATAAACACAACAGGACACTAAGAGCACAACTTGAGGCGGAAAAGGCGCCGGGTCCTCCAAAGCGCACCGAGTCTCGGGAAAGCGGCAGGACCTTTAAACATGCATTGCATGCCTCAATGAACACACTAGGAGCTCTAAAAACCACACCGTAGGCCTCTCAAAGCACATCGGGGCCATGAGACTGAATCAGGACTTCAAAAGACAGGCTGGGGATCGCAAAAAGCAGCATGGACCAAAAAAAGAACAAAAAGGCCGTGCACTAAATAAACACATCGGGGTGTTCAAAAACGCCCCGATACCTAACAAAATTAATCGGTGCATAAAAAGCAACAACACCCTAACAAGAGCCGGGGGTCTAGAGAATGTGCCGGGCCTGTAACAAAAAATGGCTGGAGCCCAAAAACACATCCGTAGACGAAGAAAAACGTAATGGATCGAAAAAAGAACACCGGGCCAGGGCCTCGGTTCGGTAGCCAATCTGTGAGCATATTGAACCAAACAGACGAAGTGCATCAAAGATCAGCAAGTATCTGGATCTCAACCACCAGAAAATGTGGGAAGAAGATAACTAATCATCGAATTGAATTTGTCGCATTTTCCCAGCGAATCCCCATGCGAAGCATTCCATCGCGTAAAATATGGCGCAAGACTATCATGTGGTAGCAATTGGCAAATCGTAGGAGGCCTAGCAGAAACCATGGAATCGCACGAAGTGTGGTGAATGCGCCAAATGCGCAAGTCTGGCACACACATGCACGAACGTTGGCGTGGTGGCGACCGGGCGCTATGAACTGGAATGCCTGAAATTGAAAAATATTTTAAGTGATTTGCACATGTGTAACTTTAGCATTCTGAAGTGACTTGTCAAGGGATACCAAAACAAATTGAACAGGGTGGAGGAGTTAAGGTTGAAATCTGGTGACCCAGAAACGATGGTGATAGATATTGGGCTCCCTCCACATGACAATTAAGTTTGTCGCTAATTATTTTCTTTTTAACAAAATGAAAAGGATCCTTTTGAAAAATAGTGGTCGAAATCCGTTACCCTTAAACCAAGAATAGTGGTAGGTTGGGCACTCTTCAAATCCGTTTGCCCCTCCCATGACGCAAACCCTAGGTACGCCACTGGGGGTGGGGGCTTAGGGTTGGGCACGTGCCGAAAGTTGACCTTCCCCCAAGCAGGTGGGCTAGATCCGTCATTGACGCCATATTATGCTGATTAGGTATGAGCAAGAAATCCCACCTAGTGAAAACTCCTTGGAGGAGGCCCTGGATTGACGTCCAGGCAGGATGTGATGTACAGGCGTGTTCTACAAGATGGCCATGCTGTAGTGACAGGACGGGCAGGCACGCTTGCGACAGGCTATTGCACGTGATCTTCTTCAACAGCTTTGGACATGCGGGCCCTGCCATGTGGGCTCACGAAACTGGCAGGAAGCCCATTTAATTCCGCTGATAAACACCAACATTACAATTTTGTAGCGAGCAGACATGAGCTTTTTCGACCCCAAACGATGTTGTTGATCAAAGGCTAGTTCTGACATGGATGGGAATGGCCTTTGTCGGAGCTTAGTGTCCATCCAGTCTTGGCCCTCACAACCGAGGGTGTAATCAAGCCTCGACCGTTCCACTTGTGTGTTTGTTCGGGCTGGTCTCAACATCCTGCCGTGGCCCTATCGCTACATTTGTTTGGACTCGGTTCTAACACTGGGGCCGTTGTTCAGTCGTGGTCTTAACTCTCGCGGGACCGGCCGGTAAATCCATCTTCCCTGAACCGAGGGCTCTTGACCCCCACGACTAACGTCCGATTCACAAGGTGAGCTAGGTTAAAATTCAAAGCTCCGATAGAAAGCTCTGGTTATGGAGAGCCCGAAGCATATGCTACTTTCGTATATTGGTCCATAATAAGGTCACCATAGGTCATATTAGGTCAATATACGAACCTCCGCATAAATTCATGGAGATGGTTAAAAAGCCGCACTTCTTTCGGTATTGTTTTTCAAGTATAAACATAGACGGACGCATCTACATTGATTATAGTTTTAAAAAATGTCAAGACAGGGTAGGTCAGGTCGGGTCAGAATTAGGCTTGAAATCAAGCTTCCGCACTATACTTGTAAGAAACAGAAGGAAAATGTTATGGGTAAGCCAATGTAGCCCGGAGCTCATATCACAGCTAATTTCTTCCTTTTCGGTCATGTTGAGGTCTTTAAAGGTCATAATCGATCGTCCCAGAAACATACTATTTAGCTTAGGAATGACCTAAAAATGATGAATGCATACACATACATACATGCACACACACACACACACACACACACACACACACACATATATATATATATATATATATATATATATATATATATATATATATATATATACATATATACATATACATATACATATACATATGCATATGCATATGCATATGCATAAACCATTCAAGCAAAATGCATACATCTGTTTGAAATCCGAAAATCATAGTCAGGTCAGAGCATACCGTATGGACAGGTCAAGTAAGTTCAAGCTTCAATATCATCGGCACACCACTTTTGAAGTGTGCAAATTGTGCTACCAAGAAGAACTGATATGACACTGAAACATCAGTATAACCGTCCAGTTCTGACCTCGTGACCTGACCATAGGTCACGCTGGAAAATATATAAATTAACAAAACGATCACTTCAGCCATCGCCTAAGTGTACATTGCTTGAACATAAAAGTCATGGTGAGGTCAAACCAGGTCAAATCAGGTCAAATCGGCTCAAATCAGGTGAAATCAGGTCAGATTACACGAGGCCAGGTCATCCCGGTCATTCGTTGGTCATCCAATGTCTTCTAACACAACTTCGGCGGCGCTGAAACCGAATTCAGATATGACTTCACGAGGATCGGCAACATTCTTTATAATATGATATTGTGTAGAATGTGCATAATATACATATACATACTTGACCGACACAACCTTCGGTCATTGACCCTGGACATACTTTAAACCAGAATGGGTATGACATGCTGTTTGCAATTTTGTGCGTCAAAAACTACCACAAATTAAATTTTTCCAGTTAATACGGTAAATAGCACGGAAAATAACCAATCCTTAGATCAGCAACATTGAGTTTAATTATGATTTCGATAAAGGGTTGTTCGTCTTGATGAAAGAGCAGCATGATCAGAGTTTGGTGTTGACATGCTGCAAATACTCCGAATGGTGGCACTTTGAAGATTTTGGAGCATTACTCTCTTTCACCTATCCCACGTCAATGGCCTTTGATTACTTTCACCTGACACTAGTGCGAGATATGCAATGAAGCTGCATAAGAAGGTATGGCAAGTTTCTTGTCTCTGCACCGCAGAGACAAGAAACTTGCCACGGTGTACTCATGAGTACACGGTGTACTCATTCGGCTGCTACCCCAGAAAAAAAACACTGCGGGTGGGGCTCTCAGCAGCTGTGCCGATAGCACACCTCGTCACCGGCGCCAGTGGGATCACCAGCCAACGGACCGCACCCACTCACCCTGCCCCGGCCCACGCCCCATACCGACAACACACCTCGTCACCGGCGCCAGTGGGGTCACCAGCCAACGGACCGCACCCACTCACCCTGCACCGGCTCACGCCCCATACCGGCTCCCCCCCTCGCCCTTCTATGAAGCTGGGTCTGGGTCTCTCTCTCTCTCTCTCTATCTCTCACTCTCTCCGTCCGTCCGTCCGTCCGTCCGTCCATCCATCTATATATCCATCTATCTATCTATCTATCTATCTATCTATCTATCTATCTATCTATCTATCTATCTATCTATCTATCTATCTATCTATCTATCTATCTATCTATCTATCTATCTATCTATCTATCTATCTATCTATCTATCTATCTATCTATCTATCTATCTATCTATCTATCTATCTATCTATCTATCTATCTATGTATCTATCTATCTATCTATCTATCTATTTATCAATCTATATATCTATCTATCTATCTATCTATCTATCTATCTACTGTCCATCCATCCACCTCACAATAGGTTTGCAATGACTAGAGCTGGTCGGAAAGGCTAGCGAATCCAGTTAGCAGCCAGACCAGCCAGCGGCACCTTCAGTACGGAGACTAACTGTCGCACTGTACTGACCACCGGGAGATAGTGCGCCACGTTCAGCTCAAGAGGCCGTTCCCCACCCCTGTCGAGCAACCTTAGGTGCTTAGTCTATGCTGCAGCATAGATGTGGCTACTTCCACATGACAGCAGTGGATCGGATGCAGCCTGCTACGTGTGACAGCAGTGGATCGGATGCAGCCTGCTACGTGTGACAGCAGTGGATCGGATGCAGCCTGCTACGTGTGACAGCAGTGGATCGGATGCAGCCTGCTACGTGTGACAGCAGTGGATCGGATGCAGCCTGCTACGTGTGCACGCTGATTTGATTCCCACGATTTTCAGCCACTAACAACGTGCACGCTACATCAAATCTGACTTCATATTACATCATCGGTAATTCTAGACTGGAGGTAGCGATTGCGCTATTTTGTCTCGTAATTGCAAGGCGAAGATTTGAACTCAGCTGCGGTGCTTAGCCACTGGCAATAGGCTGAGAGAGACAATTTTCCCAAGCAGTTTCTCCAAAGCCAATTGGCCAATCTTCGAGAAGGTTAGCGAAGCATATTTCAACATAATTTGTAGCATATGTTCAGGCAAAGACATGAGCGTAGCAGGACATTAATTTAAAGCCCTTCAACACTATCAGATAGCAAAGCGACTACAGTTGGACCAGGAACCCACCCCAATATGTGTATCCGGTAACGTCAGGTCACGGTCGTACATGTTCAACTTCCAGCTCAATCAAGCCAGTACGTTTTCTGAGTAAGCTCTCTAGATATGTATATTGAGGAACTACTTTGCGAGTTGGTAATTTTGGTCGCGGGTGCAATGGTAGGAGGGGAAGGCTTATTTTTAGCGCAGCCTCTTCTACTCGGATACGATTTTATGATCCGGGATGGTTTTGCGGAAAGCTCGGCATCATCCATTACATGCATCTGGGCCTTATTAAAAATGCCGCCTCTCATTAAGTACGCATGCTCATGCCCATCATTAAATAATACCATTCATGCACGACTGGTGCTCGCCATCCCACCCCTGGAGAACGGTCGGGTGTCGACCGGCCGAACACCAGCCGCCCGACACGCCGCTGGCCGCCCGAGGACGCGGCCACCAGCCGCCCGACACGCCGCTGGCCGCCCGAGGACCCGGCCACCAGCCGCCCGACACGCCGCTGGCCGCCCGAGGACCCGGCCACCAGCCGCCCGACACGCCGCTGGCCGCCCGAGGACCCGGCCACCAGCCGCCCGACACGCCGCTGGCCGCCCGAGGACCCGGCCACCAGCCGCCCGACACGCCGCTGGCCGCCCGAGGACCCGGCCACCAGCCGCCCGACACGCCGCTGGCCGCCCGAGGACTCGGCCACCAGCCGCCCGACACGCCGCTGGCCGCCCGAGGACTCCGCCACCAGCCGCCCGACACGCCGCTGGCCGCCGAGGACCCGGCCACCAGCCGCCCGACACGCCGCTGGCCGCCCGAGGACTCGGCCACCAGCCGCCCGACACGCCGCTGGCCGCCCGAGGACCCGACCACCAGCCGCCCGACACGCCGCTGGCCGCCCGAGGCCACCAGCCGCCCGACACGCCGCTGGCCGCCCGAGGACCCGACCACCAGCCGCCCGACACGCCGCTGGCCGCCCGAGGACTCGGCCACCAGCCGCCCGGACACGCCGCTGGCCGCCCGGAAACGCCGCTGGCCGCCCGAGGACACGACCACCAGCCGCCCGGACACGCCGCTGGCCGCCCGAGGACCCGGCCACCAGCCGCCCGACACGCCGCTGGCCGCCCGAGGACCCGGCCACCAGCCGCCCGACACGCCGCTGGCCGCCCGAGGACTCGACCACCAGCCGCCCGACACGCCGCTGGCCGCCCGAGGACCCGGCCACCAGCCGCCCGACACGCCGCTGGCCGCCCGAGGACCCGGCCACCAGCCGCCCGACACGCCGCTGGCCGCCCGAGGACCCGGCCACCAGCCGCCCGACACGCCGCTGGCCGCCCGAGGACCCGGCCACCAGCCGCCCGACACGCCGCTGGCCGCCCGAGGACCCGGCCACCAGCCGCCCGACACGCCGCTGGCCGCCCGAGGACTCGGCCACCAGCCGCCCGACACGCCGCTGGCCGCCTGACACCGAAGGCCCGTCACCAGTCAGTCCGTTGTCGACCGATTGTCAAATTGCCAACGGCAGAAGACGTCGTCGCTGCTCAACGGTGTGCATGTGAAAGCGCAGCACGGATCAGCACTGTGACACTAGTTAGTACTGTGACACTAATCAGCACTGTGACACTAATCAGTACTGTGACATCAATCAGTACCTACTGTGACACTAATCAGCAATGTGACACTAATCAGCAATGTGACACTAATCAGAACTTTGACACCAATCGCTCATGAGCGATTGTGGAGAAAGTACAGTGGTCGGCGATTGTTGTCATTCCCATCTCGGACGAATTGGGAATCTCATGCAGGAATTTAATTGTGCTGTATTGATTTAGGTCTGAAATCGTGAAGAAGATATATTTTGATCTTATTTGATTTCACTTTCTTTAGGTAAAGACTAATTGCCATGCGTTCCCTGAAATGACACCGGCGATGTCGCTTAATGTGCATTTGATGAGACAAATGTCTGCTCGATGCTGATTGGTTTTACCACTATATTCTAGATTTAGCATACTTGGCAGTAACATGCTATTTGGGGAGTAGCTTGGGGCATGCCCTTTCTGAGGTTTCCGAGCTGTTGGTCTATCCGCCTCCTTCCTTTCTGTGCAAATGCATGGGTTGCTTAGCTTAATTAAAAGCGCCGCTAAGAGCTTGCTTTCCTCACCTAAGTTGTTCCTTCGAGATTTTCTTCGTCTCACACAATTTAAGAAACAAGAATGCGGTCTCAGTCGACTCGATTAGCTAGCTGCTGATATCGCGGATTATGTAATGAGCACTTTCAATCTATATCAGTTCGAAGTGGCATTGCCAGTTCACTGCACGAGCATCATTACAACCGGTGTCTGAGCAGCTTTATTTATCGCTCATAATTGGCAGTTCTCACTGTCTTCCGGCATAACCACATTCAATTGCAATACAGCGTGTTGCATTACAAGTAAACACTGCTTTCTGATTCACTACTCAATTAAACACCACTGCTGTTTCCAGTACCCACCTGAAGCACATGACGTCACGGACATTATGTGCATATATGACCATCTGGGAATCGATGCTCCATTAAAATGTAATAACCAATCAGCCAATGGGCTGCCTGGTGATGCACTATGGTCGTCCAAGCGTAGGGTGGGTTGTCATGCATTGCACGTGCAAGTTTATGGTATTTTATGGTCTTCTTCGGGAGAAGTGGGATTAAACGAGCTGCGAACGTTTCTATTGGCTCATTGGCTCAGTCATGTGCTTTACCAGCTTTATAGATTAAGATGGAAACACGTGTGCCGACGATAACAGCTTGATTGGTACCTTTGCGTACCATTTGCGCTGACTCATTCACATTCACTGGAAGGGACTACGTAATGGACGAGAGACGCCACCTAGTCCCGAGGCATTCTTAGGTCCTGCATCGGAGTACAAATGGTCAGAACACAAGAAACGCACAGGTAGATGCAAAATTGTAGCCAATGCTGTACCAAGGGCGTGTCGCCCTCGACACGCCCTCTGGA
Source organism: Ashinkailepas kermadecensis (assembly GCA_034440615.1). NCBI lineage: Eukaryota > Metazoa > Arthropoda > Thecostraca > Neolepadidae > Ashinkailepas > Ashinkailepas kermadecensis. The sequence continues at coordinate 221,133 of JAOTOM010004164.1, forward strand.
CAATGCCATGCGGCTATTTTGCACGTCCTTTTTGCAAACGCTTGGTATCACTGAGCCGACACAGCTGACCTGCTGACCTGCCGACACAGCTGACCTGAGAGTCAGTCGTGTTCAGCCGCAGCTTCAGGGCTGTGTTAAGGGAGGCGGGTGCCTGAAGAAGTGACCCGGCGGCCGTCTCCCGATCGCGCTCACCTCCGAGCCGGCTGGGTGGTGACGACTGCACACCAACACGCTGCGTGACACCAGGCAATGCATCGAGACTGTTACCTCTTGCTGTTGGGAACGACGCTTCAAATTTCGCCCGTGCGTAGTTCAAACAGACGGTTTGATACATTAGGAGAGCATTGCCAGACAACCCCGGATACGGGTGGATGAGCTGGAAAATGATTGGTGGGGCCCAACGCAATGAGACAATGTGTGCTGCCAATTTGGTTGGTGGGGCCCACCTCATATGGTCCTATATTACGAAGGCAAGAAGTTGGTGGGTCAAAGCAAAGCCGGTCAGACCCAGGCCCCACCAAAGGTGTAGAAACTCCACCTCTGACTCCGGATGACAATTGGAAAACACGTATTGGCACAATAATTAAGCTGTGTGATATCCATGGCGTCCAAGCGCGAACAACACGAACAGCGATCATCCAAATGCAGACTGGCTGACGGATAATTGCCGTGCACATACTTTGTTTTATGTCTTAATGAGCGAGGTGTGATTTAAGATGTAATGTGATTATGCAACGCGGACGCTTCATTGCCAATTGATTTGCTTATCGTGACACCCGCTGAATTATCATGTTCATATCGCATGCGCTCATGAGGATCAGCCTCAATAATTGCATCGTTTATAAAATTCCGGACCATCTGCGGCACATCAAAGGCGCCACCCAATTGAAATGAAATAAATGCGGTGTCCAAAACTTGAACCGATGTGGATACTGGACAGTTCTGAGTTCCTAGATATATTTGAAATGCCTGTACAATAGTAATTAGAATGATCCATGATCGGCCATTGTGCCCCTCCTGTTCATGTTGTCCCCCATTATATGACAGACACTGTTTATACCTCCGTGGGGACGCTGTGTTGTGCCCCGTTGTGCGACTGGACCCATTTCAGCTTCCTTGAGAACGCTGCATGTTTCCCCGCTCTATGGTTGGTGCCATTCGAGCCTCCATGGGGACGCTGTGTTGTGCCTATGATTGGTGCCATTGGAGCCTCCTTGGGGACGCTGTATGGTGCCTATGACTGGTGCCATTGGAGCCTCTTTGGGGACGCCGTATGGTGCCTATGACTGGCGCCATTGGAGCCTTCTCGGGGACGCTGTGTTGTGCCTATGACTGGTGCCAGTGGAGCCTCCTCAGGGACGCTGTACTGTGCCCCGTTGTATAGCTGGTGCCATTTGAGCTTCCTTGGGGACGCTGTATGCCTATGGTGCCTATGACTGGTGCGATTGGAGCCTCCTTGGGGACGCTCTATGATGCCTATGTCGGGTGCCATTGGAGCATCCTTGGGCACGCTGTGTTGCGCCTATGACTGGTGCCATTGGAGCCTCCTCGGGTACGCTGTGTTGGGCCCCGTTGTACAGCTGGCGCCAGTGGAGCCTCCTCAGAGACGCTGTGTTGTGCCTATGACTGGTGCCAGTGGAGCTTCCCCATGGACGCTGTGTTGTGCCCTGTTGTACCGCTGGCACCAGTGGAGCTTCCCCAGGGACGCTATGTTGTGCCTATGACTGGTGCCAGTGGAGCTTCCCCAGGGACGCTGTGTTGTGCCCCGTTGTACAGCTGGCACCAGCGGAGCTTCCCTGAGAAAGGCGGTCGCCCGGGAGAAACTGCGTACTAACGAGCGCTCATCACAGATCTCAGATAGCCGGCGCGTGTCTAACACACGCAATCCATTACTACGGCCAGGTCTCACTCTCAAGCGGACCAGCCGGCACACGAAAGTCGGGCAGTGTCCTTCTGACCGGATCCCACAGATGACCTTACACAATGTATCGGCGCACGCTGAGATCCGGCACGGTGGAAGACACTGTACGGAGCACGACCAAGATCACACTATAGGCCACGGCGGCAACCACATCGCACAGCGCGGAAACGAACATGCTACACAACACGGTGGAGAGCACAGTATCGAATGCGACCGAGGACAATTACAAGCCACGACGATAAACATACAACACAGCACGCCGTCAAACATACTACACAGCACTGTGGCAAAGATACTACACAGCACACCGACGAATGCCCTACACATCACGGCGACAAAAACGTAACTCAGCATGATGCGAATATTCTACACAGCACACCGACGAATACACTGCACATCACTGTGGTGTACATACTATACAGGACACCGATAAATACACTACACATCACTGTGGTGTACATACTATACAGGACACCGACAAATACACTACACATCACTGTGGTGTACATACTACACAGGACACCGACAAATACACTACACATCACTGTGGTGTACATACTACACAGGACACCGATAAATACACTACACATCACGGCGACGAAAACGTAACTCAGCATGTCAGCACAGCACGGCGGTGAAAATCCCACACAGCACGACGGTGAAAATCCCACACAGCACGACGGTGAAAATCCCACACAGCACGACGGCCGTATTTTTCGCCGGAGGAATGCCAACTAGGGCGACGATGCGCGTCTCCAGCGAGTATCCGTCTCTTGGCACCGCATCTGCAGAGGTCAACAAAGCTGCGCACTCACGAACTATGGTGAGCAGCATAATTGACATGTGGGGGTTAGCTCGGGTAGCAATTTTCGACATCAAAGAATGCAAAGCACTCTGAAAGTAAGCATGAACAATGTTTTAGATGACTGTATTCCTTGGTAGCACATAGCAATGCGTCTATCAATAGTACACTAAATTATTCCAGATTAACCAACCAATAACGTCATTTAACAAGTATACCGAATCATGGCAACTAACACCTCTTCGCCGATCCTTGGATCCAATCATCGCCTTTGAACTAGATAAGGGCCAGACACATGCTACGCGATCGCCTTTTTCAGGCAAAATGCACATTGTACTAAGAATAAGCGATTCAACGAATTGTTCGGAGGTCGGAGTGAAAAATTAACTCCAACCACAATCCAGCGACTGACAAGAGGATCGCTGGGTGTCGGCCCGCCCCCGGCGAGAGGCTTGCATCCTGGTGTCCCGGATCCACGGTGCCATTAACTACGGACATGCTCTTTGGCCAACACATCGTTTGCACAAGATATTTTATCACAACATCATTGATGAGTTGCATTACATACTGAGCACATTCTGGCCGGCGATATATTTTGTTCAGTCCCATTGTGCTTGATGCAATTATTTCTATGAATGTCACGGAAGGTACTATGAATTACGTTGCATTAACCAAGTATTGAAGGTTTTCATGGTACTGGTGGAAACAATGAGCGTAAGCTGCTATGTTTTCAGTCCCCGTCGATGTTTTTCGAATACCATACCCAGGTAGCAAAACGTGGTATTTTATTTATCGTGTGCAGCAGACTTGAAGCTTCCTTGATCTCTGCGCATCCGCTACCTGGCCAGGCAGTGGTCCGCTACCTGGCCGGGCAGTGGTCCGCAACTTCGCCGGGCTGTGGTCCGCTACCTGGCCGGGCTGTGGTCCGCTACCTGGCCGGGCTGTGGTCCGCTACCTGGCCGGGCAGTGGTCCGCTACCTGGCCGGGCTGTGGTCCGCTACCTGGCCGGGCAGTGGTCCGCTACCTGGCCGGGCTGTGGTCCGATACCTGGCCGGGCTGTGGTCCGCTACCTGGCCGGGCTGTGGTCCGCTACCTGGCCGGGCTGTGGTCCGCTACCTGGCCGGGCTGTGGTCCGCTACCTGGCCGGGCTGTGGTCCGCTACCTGGCCGGGCTGTGGTCCGCTACCTGGCCGGGCTGTGGTCCGATACCTGGCCGGGCTGTGATCCGCTACCTGGCCGGGCTGTGGTCCGCTACCTGGCCGGGCTGTGGTCCGCTACCTGGCCGGGCTGTGGTCCGCTACCCGGCCGGGCTGTGGTCCGCTACCTGGCCGGGCTGTGGTCCGCTACCTGGCCGGGCTGTGGTCCGCTACCTGGCCGGGCTGTGGTCCGCTACCTGGCCAGGCAGTGGTCCGCTACCTGGCCGGGCTGTGGTCCGCTACCTGGCCGGGCTGTGGTCCGCTACCTGGCCGGGCTGTGGTCCGCTACCTGGCCGGGCTGTGGTCCGCTACCTGGCCAGGCAGTGGTCCGCTACCTGGCCGGGCAGTGGTCCGCAACTTCACCGGGCTGTGGTCCGCTACCCGGCCGGGCTGTGGTCCGCTACCTGGCCGAGCCGGCAGTCCGCTGCCCGGCCTGGCTGTGGTCCTCATGTCTGGTCTTCGTTAGTTATTGTAGTTTAGGGGCGCATCGACTGCAATGGTCATATAGCGCCCATCATATCTGGTCTTCCTCGGATCTGCACGACCTCTTAGCCTGACCCTCCTCAGCCTGTTGCCTGCTCAGGCTGAGCCTGTGCTGCAGATGACCCCTAGTTCTCACTGCCTGCGCCGACCGGAGCCAGCGAGCGCCCTTGACCTTCACACTCCGACCGCCGGCGGGTGTTGGCACCAGGACGGTGCGCCCTGTGCTTCGAACTGGTGCCGAGGTCGTATTGAGGAATCAGAGCTCAAGTCAGTCCGAGGTATGCACCAGAGTCGATGAAGTCTGCGATGCCAGAGTTGAAGACAGACTGGTGTACTGGAGATGAAGTAAGACTGATACATCAGAGCCGAAGTCGGACTGGTGCACTAACGATGAAGTCAGACTAAGATACCAGAGCCGAAGTCGGACTGATGTACTAGAGATGAAGTTAAACACAGATACCAAAGCTGAAGTAAGACTGAGGTACCGGAGTTGAAAAGTCTGAAATACCAGAACTGAGGAAAATCTGAGGTATCGGGTCCGTGGTACGAACAGTGAATGGAGCCCGGAAATGCGCCACGGTTTCCTTGGACGAAGCCCAGAAAACTGTGCACCACCACAGAGGGTACAGTGTTGGCTCAACCTCAGGCGTGGTCACACTACACGGCCAAATCAGCACCACAGCGTTGGCTCAACCTCAGCAGACTACACGGCCAAATCAGCATCACAGTGTTGGCTCAGCCACAGCCGTGGTCACACTACACGGCCAAATCAGCACCACAGTGTTGTTGGCTCAGCCACAGCAGACTACACGGCCATATCAGCACCACAGTGTTGGCTCAGCCACAGCCGTGGTCACACTACACGGCCATATCAGCACCACAGTGTTGGCTCAACCTCAGCAGACTACACGGCCAAATCAGCACCACAGTGTTGGCTCAGCCACAGCAGACTACACGGCCATATCAGCACCACAGCGTTGGCTCAACCTCAGCAGACTACACGGCCATATCAGCACCACAGCGTTGGCTCAACCACAGCAGACTACACGGCCATATCAGCACCACAGTGTTGGCTTAACCTCAGCAGACTATACGGCCATATCAGCACCACAGTGTTGGCTCAGCCACAGCCGAACGAGAAGGTGCTAATGCGCATGGGGTGATTATCTCAGTATGCTCAGCATACATGTCACGAGCCTGACAGCAAACTGAGAATACTGAAGACACGGTGCTGCCGAACGAGAAGGTGCTACCAGAGAAGGAGGAGGAGGATGAGAAGGAGAAGGAGAATGGGAAGGAGGAGAAGGAGAAGGAGAGGAAGACGGGGGAGAAGAAGAAGAAGGAGGAGTGGAATACATATAATTGAGGGATGGTAGATTGGGTTTCAGACCGATATAGAGACACATGCAGATATAATGAACGTGAGTGAGCGAGAGCGAGAGCGAGAGCGAGAGCGAGAGCGAGAGACAGAGAGACAGAGAGACAGAGAGACAGAGAGAGACAGAGAGAGACAGAGAGAGACAGAGAGAGACAGAGAGAGACAGAGAGAGACAGAGAGAGACAGAGAGAGACAGAGAGAGACAGAGAGAGACAGAGAGAGACATAGAGAGACAGAGAGAGACAGAGAGAGACAGAGAGAGACAGAGAGAGACAGAGAGAGACAGAGAGAGACAGAGAGACAGAGAGAGACAGAGAGAGACAGAGAGAGACAGAGAGAGACAGAGAGAGACAGAGAGAGACAGAGAGAGACAGAGAGAGACAGAGAGAGACAGAGAGAGACAGAGAGAGAGAGAGAGAGACAGAGAGAGACAGAGAGAGACAGAGAGAGACAGAGAGAGACAGAGAGAGACAGAGAGAGACAGAGAGAGACAGAGAGAGACAGAGAGAGACAGAGAGAGAGACAGAGAGAGACAGAGAGAGACAGAGAGAGACAGAGAGAGACAGAGAGAGACAGAGAGAGACAGAGAGAGAGACAGAGAGAGACAGAGAGAGAGACAGAGAGAGACAGACAGAGAGAGACAGAGAGAGACAGAGAGAGACAGAGAGAGACAGAGAGAGACAGAGAGAGACAGAGAGAGACAGAGAGAGACAGAGAGAGACAGAGAGAGACAGAGAGAGACAGAGAGAGACAGAGAGAGACAGAGAGAGACAGAGAGAGACAGAGAGAGACAGAGAGAGACAGAGAGAGACAGAGAGAGACAGAGAGAGACAGAGAGAGACAGAGAGAGACAGAGAGAGACAGAGAGAGACAGAGAGAGACAGAGAGAGACAGAGAGAGACAGAGAGAGACAGAGAGAGACAGAGAGAGACAGAGAGAGACAGAGAGAGACAGAGAGAGACAGAGAGAGACAGAGAGAGACAGAGAGAGACAGAGAGAGACAGAGAGAGACAGAGAGAGAGACAGAGAGAGAGAGAGAGAGAGAGAGAGAGAGAGAGAGAGAGAGAGAGAGAGAGAGAGAGAGAGAGAGAGAGAGAGAGAGAGAGAGAGAGAGAGAGAGAGAGAGAGAGAGAGAGAGAGAGAGAGAGAGAGAGAGAGAGAGAGAGAGAGAGAGAGAGAGAGAGAGAGAGAGAGAGAGAGAGAGAGAGAGAGAGAGAGAGAGAGACAGAGAGAGGCTAGGATGATGAGATGGAAATAAAGATATAGAGCGATATAGAGACAGCGAGAGCGAAAGAGCGATGGAGGGAGAGGGATGCCTGGGGAGCGTGGGAGTAGTAAGGAAGCCTGGCCGTCTGGCGCGTTGACGGCCCTCGATCCGAGTCGGATAGCGCGCAGGTAGCAAATTGGTCAGCAGCTACAAGCGGGTGCGCGTCAGATAAGTGGATGCTGTTGACAGCGATGGGCCAACGCCGGCATAATTTGGTGGGCCCGGTCGACCGCCTGCGAGCCGTGCTGGGGCCGCCACCCGACTGCAGACCGTCCACGCCACCCCGGCCTGTCAATCAGCATGGCCGCCTGCATGCTGCAGCCAAAACGGCCGTTTGGCGGGCGCTGATGCGGTCCGCAGTCGCCGCGAGACAGGGCACAACGCCGATAATGACGTCGGCTGCACGGTGTAAGGCGCACTAAAACCCGGCGAAATGCCGGCGAAAGTCGAGCAGTCTTAATTACGGCGATGTGGACATAATTATTCAGTATTCAGACATGGGGTGTAAATGGAAGTGTGAGCCGGTGAGAGGCAGCCATCCAGCCATCCACGGGCCATCCAGGCTGGCTCGTGCAGAGCTGATGTGTTAACAACCATCAGCGTCGCAACCACTGGTGGCTGCGCTGAGGAACTTCTATTCAGCTCAATTAGCTCACATTTCCTTTCTTACCACAAAAAGTTGATCGCGATAGTTCGACGTCGCCGAGGAAGTAGTCTCACCAACGAATATTTGCTGAAGCTAACAACGATTAGTTGATAGCTACAGCTATTGAGATGATATTATGATGTCTGAGATAAAGCTGAACAGTATGCATGCGTAATTGAAACCTGGTACTGCGTACAAAATCTATTGTTCACTCCGTGCCACCTTTGGCCTCTTTTTGCAAATAACTTCTTTATCTGAACGTTGCTAACTCAGGTTGTGGGTTGATGACATGTCCGCCTGCTTCCTGAACTATATCTGAACGTTGCTAACTCAGGTTGTGGGTTAATGACATGTCCGCCTGCTTCTTGAACTATATCTGAACGTTGCTAACTCAGGTTGTGGGTTGATGACATGTCCGCCTGCTTCCTGAACTAATTCTGCAAGTCGAGTCGACAAACAGCGGCGGATTCGAAAGGCCAAGACGAGCCACGCAAGTCTCCGGCGAAGACCGCACGACATGGAACAGGTGACCTCGGCCATAACCCAACTGACGAAGACAACGACACCGCCAGAGACCGACCGACAGCGACGAGCCTGCCGCACCGACAGGCAGTAACGAGCAGCGAGGAGGCTAGAGCCAATGACGGACGGTGACGTGAGTGACATGACTGACGGACGGTGACGTGAGTGACGGGACTGACGGGCGGTGACGACATTGACGGGACCGACGGACGGTGACGTGAGTGACAGGACTGACGGACGGTGACGTGAGTGACGGGACTGACGGACGGTGACGTGAGTGACGGGACTGACGGACGGTGACGTGAGTGACAGGACTGACGGACGGTGACGTGAGTGACGGGACTGACGGACGGTGACGAGATTGACGGGACTGACGGACGGTGACGTGAGTGACAGGACTGACGGACGGTGACGTGAGTGACGGGACTGACGGACGGTGACGTGAGTGACGGGACTGACGGACGGTGACGTGAGTGACAGGACTGACGGACGGTGACGTGAGTGACGGGACTGACGGACGGTGACGTGAGTGACGGGACTGACGGACGGTGACGTGAGTGACGGGACTGACGGACGGTGACGTGAGTGACGGGACTGACGGACGGTGACGTGAGTGACGGGACTGACGGACGGTGACGTGAGTGACGGGACTGACGGACGGTGACGTGAGTGACGGGACTGACGGGCGGTGACGTGAGTGACAGGACTGACGGACGGTGACGTGAGTGACAGGACTGACGGACGGTGACGTGAGTGACGGGACTGACGGACGGTGACGTGAGTGACGGGACTGACGGACGGTGACGTGAGTGACGGGACTGACGGGCGGTGACGTGAGTGACAGGACTGACGGACGGTGACGTGAGTGACAGGACTGACGGACGGTGACGTGAGTGACGGGACTGACGGACGGTGACGTGAGTGACGGGACTGACGGACGGTGACGTGAGTGACGGGACTGACGGACGGTGACGTGAGTGACGGGACTGACGGACGGTGACGTGAGTGACGGGACGACGGACGATGACGGACGGTGACGTGAGTGACGGACGACGGACGACTGACGGACGGTGACGTGAGTGACATGACTGACGGACGGTGACGTGAGTGACAGGACTGACGGACGGTGACGTGAGTGACGGGACTGACGGACGGTGACGTGAGTGACGGGACTGACGGACGGTGACGTGAGTGACGGGACTGACGGACGGTGACGTGAGTGACGGGACTGACGGACGGTGACGTGAGTGACGGGACTGACGGACGGTGACGTGAGTGACGGGACTGACGGGCGGTGACGAGATTCACGGAACTGACGTGGGGTGACGGCCAGCGTCAGACCGGCCGCGCGGGCCGGCCGTCGGGGAGGGGCCGACCGGCCGCCGGGCCTCTTTTCACGAAGCGTCAGCACCGGGTACCGCGTGAATCGCGTCGCGGCATCAGAAGAATGGAGACGAAAAAGGCGAGCCACAATGGCCACGGTCGGGTGGCCGTCGTCGGACCATGCCGGGTCGCGACCCGGGCCAAAACGGTCGGCCCGAGGTCGGCCGCGCGCGCTGGGGTCACCAGCGACCGGCACGACTCCAGCGCACCCTTGATTGGCCTCAGGCGACAGCGTGGCTGACCACGGCTGGCAGCTGGTGCTCGTGCTGGTGCGGTTCGATGGCGACGTGCCAGAGGTGTTGTGAGCCGCACGCGTCAGGCGCTCGGAGCGGAGGCTGGGCGGAGGCGGAGGCGTATACTCTTGCATGGGTGCTTCCGTCCTCAAGCCAATAACCGCATTGCTAGGCTGCAGGCGTCTAATTCTCTATCAGGAGCGAAGGAGACTTCCCCATTGAACACCCGTGAACTACGCATGTGTATGCAGAAGCTGTAGAACATTAGACTAGCTCACGTAAACTGCTGGAGGAAATTCCTACACAGTTCTCGCACAGTCGAAGGAACTCACAGCACACACAGCCGCCACGTTGCCTGAATCACTTGTCCACGGCAGCTCCGTATGCTCATAATTCGGCCGGGGCATGCCACAACGCGCGGCACGCCCCGACGGAAACGACAGAAATACCTGCCTGTGTCTGATTTCACCCACGGGTCGACGCCTGGCTGGATTAGGACATGTGTGCTCTGCTGCGAAGACGGCGCTAAAGCAGGTCAGATCAGGCAGACAGGATGCGTTAGGTAGACGCAAGACGGGTCAAGTAGGCAGATATACATTTAGGCAGACGGGTAAGCCTACGGCCGGGGAGTAGGGGCTATGCAGGTCAGGTGGACGAATGCCAGGTCAGACAGATATAGTTATGTCAGGCTATGTAGTGGCCGTAGTCTGCAAGCCAGGCAGTCATTAATCACCCTTGTTGTGAATCTTACTGAGGGTTCGGGTTGGACAGGTGTGGGTCCCATGTGTCCCATGTCATGGCTACGGAAATGTACCGGCGAATCCATCAACTTCGGTCGTGGAGTGGCACTCGTTCATGGAGCTTCTATTTCTCCGGAGCAGTGACACCCATCGATAAACAAATCGAGGACTGCACTCGAACCTTCCCGAGGGACACCAATATATCTCATCTCTGGAGGCATGAGGGGGGCAGCTTCACTAAAAATGGCAATGGCAGGGCTTGAGTGAGCCCGCCGAAGGTACTCCTTCGGCAGGCTAGGTAGGTCTCCTTTAGCTAAGAACAAATCGAGGGGAGGGAGAGGAGACGCTGGCCTTCCAAATGGGACACGGTTCTCTTAGCGAGTGGGAGGGGGACATGACATGCTTCCAGTATTTCCCCTCTGGATCCGCCAATGCGTAATGCGCAATGATACCAGTCGAATACGAATACTCCACGAATACTCTTCCAGAGAAGGGATGAAAAGACAATGCAAGCACATGCACTGGACCTACTGGATTATGGATATCCTTGGCTGTTTTACAACGCAGCTAAAGCTGCGTACGTCATGCACGCATGTCTCCATCTCATGCTCAATGATTGCGGAAAAACCGAAATCCAAAATACGTTGGCTGATTTGAATGTGGGACCTTTGATTGCGAGGCAAGCGCACCACGGACGATCGATTCCCGCAGACACTGGGCAGTGTTCACCGTCCACAGCAGCTCAGTTCAACTCAGCTCAGTTCATTGGCACACAAATCGCGTTCAATGCCCACAGAACCGAGGCGAATGCTGATTACCCTCACCTCCCCCGCTAGTCAATTGAGAGCATTGAAGACAAATACGAACACAAACTATCACAGCATATGTCTTTACAAGCCACTACGCTCGATCATAAAATCCTCAGTTTGAATGACATCGCGTACGATTGGTGTTTTTGTGGCCGGCCAGCGATCAACGATTATCGTAATCGGCACAGTCTGGTGGGCTGGCCCAGGGCTATTAAGCCGCGGGTCAGGAGGCCGATTCTCCCGGGAGAGAAAGAGAAAGGCGGCCGCCTGCATGCCGCAGTCAAAACGCCGGCGCCTGGCGACAGCCTGAGACAGCCTGACGACAGCCTGACGACAGCCTGACGACAGCCTGACGACAGCCTGACGACAGCCTGACGACACCGCCTAATGACACATGCCACGTGCAGCCACGGATCAGGCCCGGAAACGCGGTCTCTCCTGCGCACGCCTTACTGCACGCACGCCGTTTGACGT